>JAOVVO010000393.1:0-76459 GCA_028564675.1 Onchocerca lupi | reverse complement strand
AAAAAAAAAATTATAAAGAAATGATTTTATATATATTTATTCAGGTATTATTATCATCAATAGAGTCCTTAATATTTTTATAAAATTGTATCAGCAATAGTCCTTAATTATATTCTTATTTAATAAATTTTAAAGAATTTGAAAGATCCAATTTTCGTTTTAAATTTCAACTAAAACAGTTTTTAGAGATATTATAATTGAAAAAAATAACAGATTCTTCCAATATTTAATTATTAAATAAAAATTAGAATTTCCATCCCTTTTTATTGATTCATTCATATGTGTGTACTTATTCATGAGTTTAATGTCTGAAATATGTCAGTTTCAACTAAAACAATTTTCAGAGATATTTGTAAAAAAATTATTCTAAGATTTTTGTATTATTAAACAAAAAAATTTGAAATTTTCAGAAAATTCCTATCCAAAGCTTATGTTTGGTCCGTTCCTACGTGTATTTATACGTCAATCTGAGATTATCAAGCAAAAAATTAGAATATTTCTAGAAAATTTCCATCTACTTTTCACGTCAAAAACTATTCGTTGATCCATTTGTACGTGTGCAAACGCATTTACATGTTTAATATCTTGAAATACTTCACATATATTTGATATCAAATTTGATTCTTCAGTAGTTGGAGCAATAAAAATTTCTTTCTCTCCCAAGGATCAGATTAACAGTGCAGATGGTCCCATTGGAATGTATTGTAAACTTCTCTCTAACATATCACATCAAAATTTTTGTTTACTCCACAGTATTATTATTATTATCAGTTTAGATTTTAAATTCTAAATTTAAATTTTATATTTCAATCAAACTTTTTAAATTTTCAGTATTTATCGAAATTCAATCTAATTATCTAATAGTTGTTATAAAAACATTTCAAGGATACATTTATTGATGCTTTATTTGTCAATTTCAAGCTGCTAACATTGAAAGGCCTATTTTTAGTGTTGAATTTGTTCATCTTAAGTGATTTTATATTTGTTTGAGTATATAAATGAGAAATCAATGAAGTTGCAATTGTGATAAAACATTGTAATTATTATCATGTGATAACGGATAAGAGAGGAGGAAGGTTGGAAGGAGGGAAGAGTGTAGGAAAGAACAGAAGGAATGATGATTTACTGCAAAGGACAGTGGGTTAACAAGAGATGGGAAAAAGTTTGATAAATAACAGAATGATTATTTTTGATCTTATCACGATAATATTGTGATCAAAATGCTTTGAAATGATATCTTTCCCTATCATTTCGTGTAATGATTATCAGAATACAAGCAACGAAAAGGAAAAGCAATATGAAATGATAGTGCGTATTCGAATTGATTCAGCATTGATTCATTACTTTTTTCCAATCAAAACGATCGAAAATGGCAAATGAATTTTTCGAACTTTGTTTTAGCTTTTCTTTCAAAATGCATTTTTTTTTCTTTTAAATTTTTTTATGAAATTTTCCATTTTCGTGATTTTTTCCCTTACCATCTTGAAAACTCCGCTTCTTGTTTTTTTTTCTCTTTTTCTTTCTTTTTTTCCTCCTGAATGTGTAATATTTATTAAGCAATTTTCTCAATTTTTCATTTTCTAACGAAATTTTTAAAAACATCGCAAGTTTTATCGTTATTATTAGCCTTATAATGCAAAATTATTCGTCGCAATAATAGCTGATATTATTATCACCAATATTAATACCATTGTTATTGTTATCATTATTACCATTATATTACCATTACTGTTTTTACTGTTATCATCATTATTTCTATTACTATTTATTATTATTATTATTACCGTTATTGTTATTATTATTATTATTTGCAGCGATTCTTGATTCCTTGGAAACCTGTTCGATACTACGATAGCGCTGCTTTTTTTTCCTGAAAATTAATTGTTTATTTTGTTGATAGCAATTTTAAACAATCAAAAGCTTTATGAAACTTTCAAATTTGATACTTTATTAACATTTTCATTTATTGCTATGTAATAAAAAAAAAAATTTGTCAAAAATAAGTAATGAAAACTTGAAATTTTATTGTAATTTGTAAACCAGTCTATACATTCGTTTTGCATTGGATCAATTGAAAAAATTTCAAATATTCTATTAAATTTCAAATCGAATATAATTTATGCTAATAACAATGAATATATCGATTTAATATTAAGATTATTAATGATTACGCATATTAGATGAATATAATTATATAAATATTAGCAATAGCAGGCTTTGTCAATAGCTATAAAGTTGGTCATTAATTTTGCGAAATGTCATCCTTTCAAATGAATTCTTCCTTTTATGGTTGGTTGACTGTCACATTCATTTCCCTTCAAATATATTATATGCAAATTTAAATTGGACGTATTTCTATTATTATATTTTAATAATACCAAATATACCAACCACAATTTGAACCTTTCCTTTCCTTTTACGATTCGCAAGATTTTAAAAACTTATAAATATGAAAATATGTATTCTTCAAAAGGAAGTAGTGGTAATAAACAAATTACTCACACCAAACAATAAAATTTGTGTCACATTATTTCCTATGTTTAGTAGTAGTGCTTACTATCTCTTCTCCAGACTTGTTTACTGAAATGGTCATTGATCATCTGTCTATTCATGAATTCTTGATCAATGAATTTTATCGTAAGACTTTTTGAACGATTTTGCCTAATATTAACTGACTCTTAAATTTCATAACTTTTAATTAATATAAAATAATTAAGATAAGTTACTATTTAAACTATGAATTTTATCAAGTCATTTTATAATCAAAATAGGAATGATAATGATGGTTGATTCTTAAGATATAGTTGTAACTTATATAACTGATTCAAATAATTAAGATAATATTTAAGCTATAAATTTTTATCAAGTTATTTTGTAATCAAAATAGGAATGATAAAGAGTGATAATGATGGTTGATTCTTAAGATATAGTTGTTGCCCTAGATATCCATTTTGAAAAACCAATGATCATTCGAATGTATGTATATATTAATCTTAATTCATACAAAAGTTGTTAAGATCCTGGTTCCATGGCACATGAATCTCTCAAAACCTTTCCCCGTTCCCCCGCTCCTCCCGCCCTCCGCTGGAAGAAATGATTGTGTAATACTCTGAGAGAAGAGAAGGACATCTGGTGTGAAATAACACAATAACAGGAGAAGGGAAAGAAGGGGAAGAAATTTTAATGATTAACTGATTGAACTTGATGATTGAATCTTCCCATTTTCGATCAGTTTTACTCGGAACACCGGGGCAAGGAAGGAAGGAAGAAAGGAAGACTCATTCCTTGTTTGGCAAAAACTTTTTGATGATCGATCCTGGCAAAAGAAAACCCGATTGTTGAATCAACTTCTTCCTCTCTCTTCAATCAATCTATCCCGAATCAGGTCATGGTACATCTTATACGATATTTATATGTATATTTTTGTCATATCTTATTTTATCCACTTCTCCTTTTTAATCCTTTTCTCTTATCATTTATCAATTACTCTATTACTACTACTATCACTTTGCCTAAATCACAGTTTGAAACAGAGAGAGAGAAATGTACTAATTGATGATAGGTTATCATTTATCAAAAACCGGCCTGCTTCTTCATCTTCATCTTCTTCTTCCTTTTCCTTCATCTTCCTTCCTCTTCTTTCGTTAATTAATAATCTTTACTCAAAATTCTAAGCTTGTTGATGATTTGTTGAAGATTACATATAAAAAATATCCGGTTAAAAATAGGTAATGTGAGAAATCACGGGTAGAAATAGAAGAAGGCAAGGAGAAATGATATATAAGAAGAGGTCAAGTCGAGAATAACATAAATTAATTTTCTATCTTCACTATGATAATTTTATCAGCAATCTAGCAAACTGCATCATTTTTTATCACTGCTCTCTTCCATGATAATCATTTAATTCATCTTTGTAAAATTTGTTTGCAAAAACATTGAATGGTAAATAAATAATCAAACAAATTTACTTCTTTTGGCTTCATTTTTAAATTCGATCAACATTTCGACCAATTAGATGAGTATTTTCGAGCAGTTGATCGAAATATTGACCGGATTTGATTATATTTACTGATTCCGGTTGATAGATATAATATAATATTTGATAATAATTATATTTTTAGTTAAACTTTTTCTAATTGATTTCTTAAATATTTGCCAGATATCGAAATTTTAATGATTTTATGTTATATATTAACCAGTTTTTTTTTTTTTCAGTGAAATTTCCACCTATTATTTATATGTCAGTATCATTTTTTTTTTTTTTTTTTAGATTATAACTTCTCTTTTGCTTACCTTTACCTTTAATAATAGATAATAGCAAATGGGTATATAATGAAATGAAAAAAATTCTAAAAAAGAGAAAGAAGAAAGGAAAAGTTAAAGAGTTAAATTTTTTTTATTTGAAAATCAATAACAAACTTCATCATTTCTATCATTTTACGTTACTTTTTTTATTTTACTTTTTTAAAGATATTCTTCAACTATTATTTGTTTAAATAGTTGCCTTTTTTTAAAATGATATTATAAAAAAAGAGGTGAATGGGACGAGTTTTTTTTCTACTTTTTTATTTCAAATTTATAGATAAAAATAAATTTCGTTTATTTCCACTTCAATCATTTATAGATAAAAAATAAACAGAAGAAAAATGATGGGATGACCTTTTTTTTTCCATTTTCTTTTTTATTTCAAGTTTATGACTAAAAATAAATTTCTGCCTTTTTTTTTTAAATTTTAATTATTCATTTAAAAAAAGAATAAAAAACAAAAAAGTTTTTTTCGTCTTTTTTTTTTTTGAAATCTAAGATTATTTTCAAAATTTCAACTAAAACAAATGATTTATGTTTTTCATAGTATTTTTATCAAGCAATAATCTATGAGATTTTGAAGTCAGTTGTTGCTGTTATCATTTATCATTCATCATTTGTCTTCATACATATGTCTGAATTAAATTCTATAAAATTTTAAAATTGCAAATGTGAAATTGCAATATTCTTAGATTAATTAATCAACCTTTTCTTATAATACCCAATAATATGTTTCAATTGTTTATGTATTCTTATTTGTTTTATCAAATTTTAAGGTGGAATAAGTAAATGAATAAATTAAATGAACTAGAATTATTGTTTTATTTGATGAGTAAAGAAAAAAAAGGAATTCTTTCTTTCCTTTTTTTCGAAAATTTCAAAAATTTTTCCAAAAAAATTTTTTTTTCTTCTTTTTTTTTCCTTCCTTTTTTCCTATAAAAAACTTGTTCAGCACACAGTATGATGTTGATTATTTTCGATTTAATTAAATTTTAATCCGTTAACAATTGGATATACGCCCATAACTCTCTCTCTCTCTCTTTCTCTCTCCCTTTCTTTCCTTAAAAAGGAAAATGAAAATTGTAGTAGTAATAGGTATGGTATAATAAAACAATACTGCATTACGTCAGTTGCGTTACGTCAAATACGCTTTAAAAGAAAGCGAGATAAAAGGAGAATTCTCTTTATAATCCACACTTGATAATATTAGATGATTGATAAACGAATTCCAGCAAAGTAATGATGAATAATATATAATAATTATTATTATATTTCTATTATTATATAATAATAATATTATCGTAATAATTTGTTTATTCATTAATATGGTGAATAGATCAATCTTTTTTCTCTTTTTTTTTCAATCTTTTTTTTTTTTGTTTGTTTTTTTGATTTTCGATTCAGTGTTTTTAATTTATTTAATGTTTTTGAAAGTTGATAACTCCACCATAATTGATAAAGGTAAAAGATGAATAGAGAAAGAAGAGAAAAAATAACAACTTACTATGTTTAATTATATATAAAAATTAATTTTATTTTTAACATATTTCTCATAGCACTTACTTATTTGTTTTTTTTTTTTTCAATGGAACAATTTTTGAAATTTTTCAAATTTTATGTAAGCATTTCTTTTTGTTATTTTTCATTTTTGAAATTATAATTGATAGTTAAATTTGTTTGATCAGATTCGTGTAATTTTGTAATGAATTGATGCTAAATTTATCGATGTGTGTAATATCATTTTTGCAGTTTATGAAAAATGAAATTTGAAATTTTGAAGGATTATAGGAATGGATACAATCAAAAGCAAGATGAAAATTGCTAGGCAAGTTTTAAGCATTCACAAATAATTTTTTTCAATTTCAATTTCATTTCATTTCATTTATTTTTTTTGGTTTTTTCTTGTTTTCGCCCATATTTTTGAATCACATATTTTTCTCCGTAATTATTATCATTTCTCTTGAATTTTTCCATACGAAAAGCTGAAACTCAGAATAGTAATACTATGATTATTATTATTATTATTATTATTATTATTATTAATTATTATTATTATTATTATTAATTATTAATTGTAGTTCTGGTCTGGTTCAGAATTAGCAAAAGATTTCGTAGATGCATTACTGGAAACAGATCCGGATATACGATTGAGTGCAACTGATGCCGTAAAACACGAATGGTTCATGGGAAATCGAAGTCAGTTGAAAGTAATTATCAAAACACGTCCATCTTCTGATTTTACCACAATTCAAAGGGTGAGATGTTGCAATTTCAAATATTTCATATTAAAAATATCAAATAAAATTTTCAAAATTTCCCAACCTCCATCATTTCACATATAATAATTATTCGATAAATGTACAAATGCATATGAATTAAAATTTTTGCATAAGAAAGTCAATAATATTGATTGGTAAATAATCCTCATCAATTAATTATCTTTCAATTTTTCTCTTTTCTCTATTTAAATATATCTCTCAATTTCCTAATTTAATTTCATTCTTCAAGCAAGAGAATAATCTTTAAGAATTGAATTGTTATGTAATTTAATCTTGAAAAACAACGAACACATGTTAGTGTTTGTGAAAGAAAAATCATTGACAGTTAAGATTACTACTACAAACTTGATTTTCACTTTCTTCATTTCCATTGAATTCTTTCCTGTCTGAGGTATTTTAAGCTTTAGCTGATCCATTGCTTCATCTTTAAACAATGAATAAAAGAAAAGATAAATTGAAAATAAAATAAATTTCAAATAGTTTAGAAATTGAGAAGATGAATAAATAATTTAATATAGCGATAATAGTTGGTTGTAAATTTGAAATATTGAATGGATAAATCAATAAACGACTATTTGGATGGAATAAATTGAGAATTAGGTCAAAAATGATTAAAATTGAGAAAAATTGCAATAATTCTTGGTAATAAATGAAATGACTAATGTAGTATTATATTAGTAAAATAAAAACTTTTGAAAAATATAGAAAAACATCAATAAAAAAAAGAACAACAAATACATTTCAGACACGTTCTTCACGTTCGATTCGAAGTGTTACACGTTCAGATCACGGTCATCGCGTGGATCCACGTGAAGTAGATCGTTTAGCTAGTGATTTGCAACGTCTAGCGAAATTCCAACAACATTCAACCAAACACTACGGTTTCTTATAGTTTTCATGATAGCATGTATTTATTTAACATATAAGACAAAATTTTTGTCACCTTCTAAATTCCCTATCTTCCATCTATAAAATTTTAAACTTTACTGTGTCAATATTCCTGAGTCAATTTATTGTGTCTTATTTTTACATATTTATATTCATGATATATTGATTCATTGATTAATTAACAAATAATTTCTGCTCAAATCTATCAATTATTATCTGTAATTAAAATCTCAGATAATTTTTATGTTTTTATATGTCAATCCCATGAGCTTAATATAGTTTCAAGTGGTATTCCCTGATGGATTCACTTTTGGTAATCAGTTTATAATATTTAACAATTACATTTATTCATATCGTAAGATTGATTAAATCTGAATAATGGAGCAAGAATTGATCAGAATAAAGAATTCATCAGGTAAATAAATTTTTTCATATATTGATAATGCTGATTTTACCATGGATTCACCTAGCAACACTATTCGTACTTTTCATTATTCTCAATTTTCGTTCAAATTTCAAAAAAAAAAAAAAAAAAAGAGAAAAAAAAAACTTTAAATGTCCGCAAAAAATACAATTTAAATCAAAAAAAAAAAAAAAAAAAAAAAAAAAGAAAGAAAGAAAAAACAAACAAACAAATGACCTTATGTACTATCCGACTTGTCGATTAAAATGATAAAATTTGATTAATGCTGATTGGATATTTTGATAAGAATTTGTTGCCATCTTTCATTCAATTTTCGAAATTTTCATAATGTATTTGCGTGCGAAATTTTTTTTACCTCACAATTTTATTTTTTTTTTTTTTTTTTTTGTTTCAATTTTGTATTCAAAAATAAATTCTTCTTTTTCGAAAATTTCAAAAAAAAAAAAGATTTCCAAATCTTGAAAAAATCTCATTTATAAAGTTCTTCTCATTTCTGAAAATAAACCATTTTTATGTTACAGTAGCGAGTCAATTTTTCTTTTGCTATTTCGGCATTGACTTTAAGATCATGTCTCCAGCAGTAATGATTAATTGTCATCAGCGGATGTCAGCGAGGACCAGTTTTCAATCAGGGTTGTCAATTTATTATTATACTCTGATTTGTAAATATAATCATAAAAGATCTCTTCATATTTCTATAATTAATTAATTAATTAAAAATCTTTCACGATCCTTACCTTCAGAGATGCAATTTATACTTTTCTTAAACTTGAAAATATGAAATTTAATTTTCACACATTGATAGATTATTAACAGCAGGCTAATCTGATTGATGAATCAAACTAAACAATTATTTGCATCACAAATCTCCTCCATAATATTAATTGATATTCAGTCATTTCCAGTAAATGACTATAGGAATACCCAGAAATATACGAAATGCATTCTTACACTTCCGGATAATTCTAGCTCTTCAATTCAATGCATCACTTCCAACAAAATTCTCGAAATCATGAACTTTTAGCATGATAGAATTTATGAGAAAATGAGATGGAACTAAAGGAAGGTAATAAGTTAACTATTTATCCAAAATATTTTCCTAAAATTTCCTTCAAAGTTATAATTTCTTCCTTAATGTACAGTAATCGTTTTATATGATATGCTTTCTAATCTTCTAGTTATCATTTCTTTATTGGGATAACTATAGTTTGAAGCAATATTTGTTGCAATGAAAAAGTTTGTTGAACAATGTTGGAAGCACAATCAAGGAAAACAACAAATGAATGTCTTATTTCTTCCGAATTTCTAATGGAAAACTATCAATCAAGTTTCTATTGTATCTTCTCATAATACATCCTCTTGACCTATAATACCAAACTCTTTTCGCTTTCTATGAAGTGTCGTACCTGTTATCATAAGTGCAAAAAAAAAAAAAAAAAAAAAAAAAAAAATCTCAAATAATCTGGAAATATACCATGGGATACAAAAAAAAATAAAAAATAAAAAAATAAAAAAAAAAACATAACTTGGCATTTTAAATTACAGTACTGAACACCGTCGATTGAAGACCGTGGAAGTTTGCCAAATTATTTAAAATTGAAATCTCAAAAATATAACCCAAAATTAAAGTTATTTTAAATAAAGATGAAATGTTAGGAACAAAACAAAAAACTGCATATTCATTTCTTAATCGGGATAACAATAAACAACTATGTAATTTCATACAGAAATCAAACATATCAAACTTTTCGCCTTTTGTTCAAGTCGAGCATTTTTTGGGCAAAATAATCGTTGACTGAAATGTTTTTGACAATCATATTTCCAAATGATGATTCCGATTCAATCTGAAATTTGTGTTCACAAAATAAAATATCGATCCCAGCAATTAGCCTTCATAATAGACTTGAAAATGGACATATCGTCAATAAAATATCGTCGGCATATCGTCTATTATTATTTTCCAAGGAAATAACTAATGCTTATTTGGAAAAGATTATTCAAAGATGAAATTTCTAGATTGGAACAAAGTTAGAATGAAATTAACTAACTTCATTTTGTTGCATGTTCTCTTCAGTGCTCTTACTAACAGTTCTTGGTGTTAATCTCTTGCCAAAAATAGCGCATTTATCTTTTTCTGACATCACTGACAAATTTGGTAGATACCTATCTTTTCTGTGCCTGAAATACTCATTTTTAACGTGAAAAAACTCATTTTCTGCTGTTGAATCAACAATTTTAGCCTGAAATTCTATCAATTGGTTTCAAAAAGATAAAAATTTATTTAGTCAACAACTAATGTCCAGCGTTTAAGGTTCACTTTTGCTGTGAAATTCTGTCATTCAAGTTTTCTGTCACTTTATTTAATAAGCACGAAAATTATTCTTTTCAATGACTACTTCGCCATTAAATGTTTTATTCATCTTTGCGATACAAATAGAAACTTCCTAGTGTTTTGGAAAACTAAACTTCCAAGTGTTTTCGAAAATATTCGTTTTTAAAAACGAAAATCCTACCGAAGTCTAACTTTCTTACATTATGAACAGTTTTTGGACAGTTATGACAAGATAAATCAAACATACTCATTCAAAATGATTTTTGATTTTACTTTACGCAGACTTTTTTTGATCTCTTTAGCTTCTGACTTTTCTTTCTTCTTATTTAAATCAGCTAAAATGGCTGCAAAGTCGTCGTGATGAGCAAGCCAAACATTATCGTTTCTTTCAGTACATCCCAAACCTACAATCAAAAATTTTCAATTAAATTTAGATAAAATTTTAAATACAAAAGTCACAGTGTAAAGTATACCCTCAAAGAACCACAATGATTTATTTTTCGAATGCCTAAGTTACAGTTACTTTAAACAATGTTAAATAATGTTTACTGACCTAATAATAAACAAAGATCATACTTCCTACTTCTGCTTCTCACTACTTCCAAATCTTCACTTACTTTTAAATGTTAAATGTTTATAACATATTTTCGAACTACTGTTTTTAATAGTAATTATTTCCAAATTCTGTAACTGGAAACTACTCAGACAAGAAGCACACTGCAAAAACTAATCTTTTATCCTTTGCTGAATCACAAGACTCAGCGAACCATAACTTTTAAAATCAATCGAAAAGTTCAAGACCAATTACAAGCATCTAAGTAATATACAAAAACCAACTTTTATTCAAATAAGATCTTTTCTAGCAATAACAAATTTTTTTTTGCAAATTTTTTTTTTTAATTTTAGAAGCACATCCCATCTCCATTTATTGAAAGATATTTAGACATAGGTAATACTGAAAAAAAAAAAAAACCTCTCGTTAAAATGTTTGCTTTCATTTGTAAATTTTCGGTGATTCCTTGTTCATGTTTGCCCAATCCACGACCCGATTTCCATCCCATTTTTTCCAGCATCACTTTCCCAAATTTAGAATCATCTGAAACTACAAATTCATTTCGAAGTCGAAATATTAAAAAACTTATGGAACAGAGAAAAAAATTAAAAACATACCATTTTGCCATGCGATATTTTGTGAATTAATAGTATTTCTCTGCTTTTGACGAGACGCCGTTAAAAACATCCTCGACTTTTTTTACACAAAATTCTACAAATTCCTTTCTGAAATTGAAGAAAGAATTAAAAAGACAGAACAATAATAAACAATTATCAGAGAATATCCTAGTAAATTTATCTCTGGGTATTCTTTCCTTTGTCGCTCGTAAAAAAAAATAACAATCCTTGAAGACTATTTTGCTGCTATCGCTGCAAGTTCCGGGAAGCTCAGAATTGAATTGTTGTAGAAAATTGTAGTAGATTCTGCTCCAAAATCTAATCTTCATATATCCTTTCGGGCTCCCTCTTATTTTCCTGATTTCCAATTTTTTGTCTCATGATTGGTCGACCTCGCTTTCTTTATCAATTAATCGAAGAATTTTGGCGGTAAACATGTTTATCATTCTGGCGGGGAACATGTTTATCCTTTGTTTATCATTTCGGCTGTAAACATGTTCATCGGCTTGTTGTTCCATTTGAAACTATCTTTACGCTTCTTGACCTTGATACTCTTTGCTTATAATAAGTCACCTATCTAATTTCGTCATCTTCAAAGCAAAATAAAAAATTCGATATCACAGTGAAATTTAAATAAAAAGAAAATTTCTGCAGCATATAAGCATAATTATTTAATGAACTGAAATTCACCATCATTTTCTTTAAATTATTTATTTGCTGATAAAAATTGAATAAATTACTCATTAATGAATGAAATGAAAATTGATATTGTTAAATGACGACAATGAAATTCATATGAACCAGAAAAATGAAAAAAATATACCAAAACTTGGAACCTGGAAAAAAGGAATGTAAATAAAACAAAGAATAATATATACAAAATAAAAAGGAACAAAACTTAAAAAGAACAAAAATGCAAAGAAATTTACAGAAATCTTACAACTGATAACTAACTAACGGTGAAATTTAATCAGAGATGGAAAGAAAAAAAATTCAGTTCAATTGTACTTTCATTATAATTACCATGATTCAGACCAAAAAAATGAAAGTAATGCCATTATCACAAGAACTAAATGGAAAATTCATATATCGATTGGATGAAAAATATGTAAAATGCACACATCATTTAAATAGATAAATGATTGCATGCTAAAAAAAATCTTTTATGAACAATGATTGATAATAACCAGCAAACCAGTTTGTTCCATCTACTCGCTGATTAAGCTTCCAATTGATTCAGATACAATTTCAATTGATTTATGAACATACTTATAAATACAAATATCAACAAAGAACTAATTCATAATAAGTTTAGCAATAAAATGTATAGCCTTTCTCAAAAGATAAATTTAGCAAGCAATGCTGCAAAAAGTTTTGTTATATTCAACTATCTATTCAAATTCTAAAAATCTAAAATTTTTGCTTCCCATATATCTATATTTGAGACGAAAAATAAATCCCATATTGAATTGCTGAGAAACTAGAACTTAATCAACAAAATTGATTAATTTTTCTATGACGTAAATTTAAAATTATACGATTGTAGGCTAAAGATTATATCTTTTCATTATCATTGAAAATTTAAAATTTAACTTTAAGAAGCATGAAGTTCAATGATCCAAATTTCGGACATCCAGACCATTTTCATGGGTGCTCCCTGATAAAGTGTACCAGCCGTTACAAATAATTGCGTTTCTGGTGAGATCTGATATAATCCATAATAATATGGCAGCATCCAGTAAACAATTGGTGCAACTGTATAAAACTGTCCTGCATGCGTATGTCCTAAAAATATTCTTCAGATTTACTAACGAAATAACACAGGTACACATTTTCAATGATAGATACAACTAATATGAACTTTTGTAGTTACAATTCATATTCACGTGTCCCTATTTAAATACAAATATTTCTCAACTAACCTGACAAAATGAGATCAACACGCAAATGCGCATCATTAAAAGCAATTTCTTTAGTCGAAGCTGGATTATGAGAAAGGACAATGGTTGTAGTATTCTGCGGACAACCTTTCAGTGCTTCTACCGGTTCAAACATATGATTAGGCAATCTATGAAAAGATTTCAAATTCATTTGGACTTGAAATTTCTTAAAGCAGTAGTTTAGTAATCAGACTTGAAGAAATCACGCTTCTTCCAAAAATTAATAAATAAGTTGAATGATAATAACCATAACGATATCGAAAAAGGGAGAAAATTCGTCAATTTACCCGCTTCTTCCACTCGAGTAATCACTCACACCAGCAATACAGATACCACGAAAAAGCACATGTCTGGAATTTTTGTAAAATTCCATTCTGCTTCAACTTATATACCTTATTAGATTATGAAAGAATAATTTAATGTTCGCGTTACTCAAATTAAAAACTTGCATTCGAAATGCGAGATTATTGGGAAAAATCTTTTGGATTAAAAAAGAGTAAATCATACATACTAATTCATGCTTGCATGCTTTTTTACGAGTAGCTTAGTATACAAACATTATATTATCAGCTACTTCAACAGCTTTTTTTCTTTTTCGAACAGATTGTCAAAAAATTACAGAGACAAACCTATTATTCAATACTTCAAATCCATAGTGTTCGAATAAATCAAACCATTCCGAAGCATTACCGTAATAATACTCGTGATTTCCACTTACGAAAAATGTTTTCGATTTCAAAAACCTAAAAATTTTTACTTTCAAAAAGAAATAATAAATTTTTTTTTTCATATTTGTTTATCGCTCGAAAATCATCTACCCAGATATGTGCCGTTTGGTGAAAAAGTTTGTCAAATAAGTCTCAATATATTTTAAAAAAAATAAGCACGCCATAAAAGGCGTTTAATAAAATAATTGATTAAATTACTTAGATTTATTATCTATCACTAACAATGGCTGCATTCAGAATAATTCTCCATTTGTTAGGTCTCGAGTATTATATTGGGATAAATTTAATCTAATACTACATTTTCATAATGAATGTATATCGACTTTTTTTTTGTAAGTCTCACGAAGTAACCAGTTAAGCAATTCACTTGACAAAATCAATTGATTCCACAGAAATGATCGAATGAAAAGATATGAGTATATGAATTACTATAAGTTAAAGGAATGATAAAATATTCTACTAAATAATTCATTATACTCCTGTTTAATACAAAAAGATAATTATAAGAATCGAATTTGAAGCTTATAAAAACTTCTTTATAGCTGCAATTATTCAAAAGAAAGTTTTATACTGAATTCTAATATTCCATAACATAAATTACATATACATACCGCAGCGATCTTACACGATTTTCTATTGAATTTCTTGGGGCATCTATTGCATCACCAACAATAAATACAGCATCAACTGCTTGACTGTTCACTCGATCCACAATCTACAAACACATATTGAGAAAAATTCACAGTGATATTTTTAAAGCAAATAATGTTTAAAAAAATTTAGTGGATAATCAAAATAGAACCTAGAAATCTTGTGATAATTTGAATACTGCATTTTAAAAAAACCAAAAAAAGAAAATAGTCGAAAAACTCAGGAATAAAAAACAGGAAAACTACTTTCTCAACTTGTTCTTCGAATACTGTTGCACCTGCATGGATATCCGATATTAAGGCAAATCGAGTACCTTTTGCACCATCCGGCAAATCCTTGACATTCAGTGATATATTCTACAATATCCTTAATAATTTAAAACCAAATTTATTAACATAATAAAGTGATATTATATCTAAAATTTTAAATGAAATAAAAAATAATGAAATCTAAGCAGCAGATCAAACAGAAATGAAAAAATTGTGTTAATATTATGTAATGATGACTAGGAAGTTCAGCTACTGCAACTGGCAAAAGTATGATAAGTGCTAAAGATTTAGAATAAAATGAGTAAAAAGGGAAACTAACTTTGATAATTAGTGTGTCACAGAAAAAATATGAAAAAAAACATGAAAATACGGCGAAAAGCAATGTGAAAGCAGTTTGCACATTTTTATTCAAACAAAATGCTTCCAGAAGAGAAAACTTGGAAAAACATTTATTGATGAGTGGTTGACAAATATTTATCGCCTAAAATATTCGTCTTTTCTATTTAATATATTCGAAAAAGATAATATTCAAGTCGAGTAAATTGATCATTGAAAAAAATGTTGATAAAATGCTTAATATGCTTGTATATTGAAGACAGCAGACAAGAGGACTACAAAATATGGATAAATTGCCCATTATTCATTAATGTTTTTGAGCAGTCAAAATATGGTTTATTACAAAAAACAAATATCTTTGAAGATTGACTTATATAAGTAATTTATAGGATATGCTTTGAATACCAGGAGAATACAAAAGAATTGACGGTTTGTTTAGAGCAGCTATTTTAAGAGGTTATTCAAAAATACGAAATGGACTTTTCACTTTTCACTAAACGTACTGTCAACGTTGAATTTTAAGTCTTTTTCACTGTAAAGAGTGTAATTTCGCAATCTTAAAATTCCATTAAAAAATTTTTTAAGGTAAAAAATAACCTTTAATCCAGAAATCACTGCAGTTAGAATTGCAAATACGACTAAAGGGATAACAATATGATACCATAAGCCTATCGATAAGAAGGATAAGTTAACGAAGAAACGTGGTATCAGATCAGGAATGAAATATAGGAAAAGCGTTGCATGTCCCAAAAACAACCATAACATCGTACCAATAGCTATCAATTGTAAATACTGAAATAGATCGTTTTCCATATATTTATCTTTTGGAATTTTTTTTCCATATATTTATCTTCTGAAATTTGCAGTGTTATATAATGAAATTAATTTAAGAAAAATGAGAAAATATATATTAAGCGGTTATGATGTCCAGAAATAATAAAATAATAAGTGCAGCACTCTCTTATTGTTGTGTAAGGGAAATTTATCCTTCGTGAAAATATTGCTCACTATTATCAATTGAAAACAATGATGCTATAGGTAGATGGGACTGAATACAATCAATTATACTGTTGCTTTTTTTGGAAGATATAAAAGAATAGTTACAAGGAATAATCTTGCAACAAAAGATCTCTTAACAATTATTACTTCATGCATAATATTTTTCTTGACCATTTTAAAGTAATTTTTTGAGAACTAAATTAAAATGTACAAAATTACCTTTGTTGCATGATTCGTCATTGTACCATTAGTATTATATGTTAATACATACTTTGCAAATTCAATGAGCCGGAAATATATAAAAACACTGAATGGAAATATAAAAAACTCAAACTTGAGTGTACTTAACTGACGTTCACGATTGCCTTTCCGATAATCGTAAATGTCGTTCACCTGTAAATAAGATATAAGATGAAGCATAAAGTGCAACTTCTTCTCCTGGAAAAGTTCAAGAATTAAGCACACAAAGTATGGGAATGGAAAAACTATAATAATATCTTTTTCATAGAAACTTCTTTAAGAAAAAATTTTGTAGTCACAATATATTGCAATTACCAATTGATATGATAACTTTTTTTAATGAAATGAAATAAAATTAATGCGCAATTACTTTCCTCTTCTTGAAAGGAAAATGCGTACTCGGTATTTCATCCATTGATAATTTGAAAGTTCTATAAATGTCAAATTTCAAGCATGAGGAAACTTACACCGAATATTGTCAAACCAAAAATATTCAGAAGAATAATGCTAGTTGCTGAAATAATACCCGAAATGATGATCGGAAAGTGGATAATTCGCAAAATCATGTTCTATTACCAAGAATCCTGTAAAACAGCAACTTCCAATTGTGTCAACTAAAAAAAATGGTGGCTCGAAAAGCGAAATCTCAATACAGACTTTACTTACTATGTAAAACAAATTGTAAAAATATGTATAAAAAAAGAAGCAAGCATCAGCTTAGTACAATTAAATATTATTAAATACTAAACGAAAATTGAAGATTTCATTTCGTTGCATTATTGACTAATGTGAAATTAGATGCTTTTTAATTTAACAAATAAAAAAATATATAATATGCATGATTAGGGTAGAACTCAAAAAAAAAAAAAAAAAAAAAAAATGCAATTTAAAGGACCTATACGGAGTACCATACGTATTCGAAATAACAAAAACATCTCCAGTCGAGATATCTCATGAAATAGAACATGATATTACTATTTCCACTAAATAGTTTTTAATCCTTGGCAATCTTGACTAGATACCAAAATTTTAGAAGGAATAACTAAGAGTTCGATTGATGATAATAATAAAAGTTTTCAATGTCTGTTTAAACTAAAAATTCTTCCAGCTTTCTAAAGATCTTCATGATAACTTGCTGTTATAAATTATTCCCCTGAAGATATCAGGATTACTCTGAAGTCTTGTTTAATTATTTTAAGTCCCTAATATTCTGAATATATTCCCAACACAAATCTGCAGTAATACTATGTTGGAGATCAATTCCCATAAAACTTGACATTCGTAATTCAACACATTATTCAAGCTAAAAATTTGATAAACTCCCACCATATCAAAAAAAAGGCATTCAAACTGAAATTCCAGAGAAATTCACAAAATGAAAAGAGTTGCTAGAAGAATAATTAAAAAAGTTTCTTAGCATAAAAAAAGTTTTCTGAAAAGGGAATAAGATTTTATACCTGACAAATACACATTTCATTATTACAATTTGCAGACATATAAATACAGCGTTACAATCAAATAAATTTATAGCTACCAAATAGTTCAAACACAATAATTAACAAATATACATTTCATTATTATAACCTGCAGACAAATATATATTTCATTATTATAACTTTCTACAGTGAACAGCATTATAATTAAATAAATTCATGACTACCAAATAATTCAGATATAAAACATTCACTATTTTTCTACATTGAATTCACGAATATAATTACTAAACAGCATAAATACAAATAAACAAAAATTTACAGAAAATTTCTCACGTCAACATATTTGAAAAATGTTAAAAATATTATATATCATATGAAAACTAAATATGTATATATCATTCAAAAGAAAAAAAGAGACCATCTATACACGTAATCTATGCTGACGCGCGTAAAGTCAGTAAAGTTATTTCACATAAATTTAACATTTTTACAGGTGGACCCCAATAATTCACGCCTGACGATACGTAAATTTGGGTGTCGCTATTTTTTATTTTATAAAGTCCATGTAGGAAGTCATTCTTCAGATATACGAATAACCACACCACATAAAATTGTCCAGCATGCGTGTGTCCTAAAAAAAAATTTCATACAAATAGAGCAAACAATTTTTTCAATTTCTCATCTAATATTTTTCTTGCGTTATTTAATTCGAATCAATTTAATTATTCGTTTTTTTATTTCTTTTATAATTTTTTATGAGAAAATATGGGATGCTAATACGGAAAAGTCTAATTTAATCCATTCAATAAAAAAAGATATGTGACGTTAGGATGTTCCTATTTCAAGTATATGCATATCTACCTACATTAATATTGACTCGCCCTTTAATAAGATATCAAAATTTTTTAGATTTTAGATTTTAGAAGTGTTTTAGGTAGAGACATTTTTACGAAATTCAATTTAAGTTAAATATATTCAAATTAATTAATGAATTGTATGAAAAAATATACTTGTAAAAGAATTATCACAAGAAAATGTTATGAGATAAAATGTAATTTAATTTGACAAATTAAGACAGTTTTCTACATCTAATTTTTTCCTTTCTTCTTTATACTGACCTGATAAAATCAAATCGATTCGTTTCTTAGTACTGTGTAAAATTTTCGAAGCAGCATTTGGTTGATGTACTAACAGTATCACAGGTTGTGTTTCACTACAACCACTCAATGCACGTTCTGCATCCATATGATGATCAGGGATCCGAAGTTTTTCTGGAAGAGAAAAGAAATTGTAACAGTTTTTTTTTCTTTTTTTGAAATCTGAACTTTCTCACAGCCACATGCGTACAGTCAAAAAAAAAAAAAAAACTTTAATTATACAAATAATTTAGACAAAAACAAAATAAAATTTTTCGCTAAAAGAGTCAATAAAACGAAAATATACCTGTCAACAAATCATCTACACCAGCAACACAAATACAGTCCCCGCTACTAGAACAAAGATTACGATTTGTATTGCGCAAAACAGTGATATTCAATTTCGTCGTGAAATAACGCAACCATTCGTTCGTGTCACCGTAGTAGTATTCATGATTACCTATAAAGATATATTTTTTATTAAATAAAGAATTTCTATCGAGTAGAAGATATTTAAAAAGAAAAATTCTGATTATACAATTAAAAAGAAAAATAATGCTGAGAAATAAAACAGCTTAAAATAGAATTTTTAAAAGCCTTCCCGCAAAAACTTTCCTCATGTGCACACTACTTTTAAAAATAAGCTCTAATTAACAATATAAAATAAATATCTTAATTCATAGTTTTGCTAATTGATGACTCGTTTTATACATTAAAAACTGCTTAAAAAACCAAATCAAAAACAATATAGAATCAGAGAAAGTGTTTCTATTCAAAACAGTAGATTTGATTCTTAATTGCACATTCAATTACACTACGGTGGAGAAATATTTGAATTTAAGGAAAACAGTTGAAGTTGTCTTAACAGCAAAGAAATTTTAAACATTTCTGGAAAACTAGAATCTATTTTTCCAAACATTAAAAAAACAGATGAACACACCGGTAGCATAATAGACACCATACTTTGATTTCAGATTTACTAGTGGCAAAGTCGACTGCACCAAATTTGATAGAAATCCATCAACTAAATCACCCGAGATAGCCACCATATCTGTATGCAGTTCATTTGTAATTGCAACAATTTCTTGGATTCGCTTCTGATTAACGGTAGGTCCAATATGAACATCAGTTAATAAAACAATAGTGAACCCATCAAGTGATAAAGGTAGATTTCGAATTTTCACATTCACCCGATTCACCTAAATGAAATATAAAAAAATTTGAAAATAAAAAAGACACTTCCAAGAATATTATTGTCTTTCTTCCAAAAACATCTATTTTTATTGCTCCATCTTGCTATTGATAGATTGCGCAAATCTGATGGAATGAATTCTTAATTTTTTATAACACTTCTTGATGAAAAAGAAATCGATTCCTTATTCATCTTGCAATTCTAGAAAGATCAATTACAAAGAACAATAATATTTTTTGACGGAATGACTTACCACTGGTGCTGAACGTGTAACAGCAAAACCAACACCAGTTAAAAATAATGCTAGCAGAAGCGACGATATGGTATTGAATTTTCTAGATTGAAAAATCGCAAGAAATTTTGGCCAGAAATTCCAATGTGAACTCAGACGTTCGATAACTACTAAGATCATCAAGAAAAAACTCATATGCATATATATTGAGAGACAGATAAAACTGAAAAAAAAAAGCAAAGATCTGACCGACTACCGTATAACAAGCAAAGAAGTTGGCAACGACTTAAAAAAAAAAAAAAAATGGTGTCTAAAAGTCTTCAATAAATTACTATCTATTCAAAAACTGCAGAATTAAAAATAGATATTCAGATATGTTATTCTATAAACAGAATATCCTTAACAAAAACGAATTTGAATAATTTCTGTACTTTAAAGCACTTTCATATTACCTAACCATTAGAAAAAACAAAATTTACCAAATTGTAGAAACCAAACTGCTATCTGGCAAATAAATATAAAAAAATTGGAGTGAAGCATGCGAAAAAAATATGCTGAGTAAAGTCAAGGCTTTAAACAAGT
This sequence comes from Onchocerca lupi, assembly GCA_028564675.1. Taxonomy (NCBI): domain Eukaryota; kingdom Metazoa; phylum Nematoda; class Chromadorea; order Rhabditida; family Onchocercidae; genus Onchocerca; species Onchocerca lupi. The sequence continues at coordinate 55,320 of JAOVVO010000393.1, read as the reverse complement.
CTTGCAATACAATAGCAGTCGGCCGGATCAATCTGAATTCAATCAATTATTAAGTTTTAAAACAATATTATGACGTCAAATTTGTAAATAATTGACAAGGGATAATCTATTTCAGATGAAATAGCAAACACGATCTCAACAAGTTGTTAATTTTACTTTTCCAAGATCAAAACAGCAAGAATATTCATATTGTTACGTAAAAGAATTGATATATTCATTTATAATTACTCTTCCATTTTTCCTCTCCTTTTATCGTTTTTTTTTCTCTTTAGTTTGTTAGGAAAATGTGCTATTGACTCTTAAATTCCGGGTCCAGCCCAAATAAGTTTCCAGTAAGCTGGTTGGCCGCGGAAATAACTGCCGATATTGTAGATCTTCTTTAGAAAGCAAAGCAAAACAGCAAATATCCTTTCAGCAATAAGCGTAACATTCTTTCTGACTATATCTGCTACAAAAAATTACGGGAATGAAGTACAGGATTATCAAGAATCCTTCACTCTGTTTCCCTAAATATTTTAATTAAATTTTATAACCCTAAGCATATATAATTAATACCGTCCTTCAACTTTCGTGTCTGAACAGCCCAGAGTTAAGTATATCTTTTAAAAAAGCCTAATAAGAATCAACAATACATACAAACAAGAAAAAAAAAAAAAAAAAAGAAAACCTCACTCTTTAATTCTGCTATAAATGACAGATGAGATCATACACATAACCAACTGTACGGAAAAAACATCGTGAAACCTGCATAACTGAGCGTGATATATACCGTTAGCTTGGGCTCTCATTAATATAAAGCAACCTTGGATTGCTATTAGAAAAGCAATATATTTCTTATTCTTCCAAAAATAATCTCTCCTTTCATTTATCATCATCTTATTCATTTTACGTTCTGAAAAAAAAAAAAAAAAAAAAATAACGTGAAGATCAAAACTTGTTACATTCGTAAATTTTTAAAATTATAGAATACAAGAATTGAATATGGGAATTTTTATATTGGAAAAGTACACGCAATGTATAAATCCAATAATTATTTGGTAATACCTACGTAATATATGGGTAATAACTAAGAGACATATCATCTAGCCACATGATATTTAAATAGCAAATACTTTTCTTCAGCACTCTTTCGATTATATCCATTTAAATTTATCAGTATTTTAACATTTCATAAATTGGTCATAAAAACTAACAAAAGAAATTTCGCCCAGATAAAACTATATTCTACTTTAATTTCAAGAAAAGCTTACACACTTCTCGAAAATTGAAAAAAAAAAAAACGGAAGAAATCTTCCGAAATCGGAATTATCCCAACACAATTTTCATTCTTGACGTGCAAGTATTTGTTATTTAAATGATCATCTGAATAAAGATTGATAATCATTTTTGTCTAAATTAATATATTTTACTTCTTCATTTAACTATACAGATACATTTTCAATCATTTGCTATAACAATACAATTTACCATATATATTTCGTTCTCTTTCTCATTCTATCGTTCATAACTCGTTCATAAGACTTCTTACTTTTGTTATCTTTTCTAACAAAACATCTTTATTCTCATCTTCTAATCACTAATTCTCTTCCCATATCATATCACAAAGATTCCTCCTCAAATTCGAACGGTAACTTCTGGCATATCATCAAATCTCATATCTACCCTCTATTTCCAATTGCTCCCTCTCCCTCCCCCCTTTCCTTCTCTTTTCCCCGGGATATCTAAGATTTTTGAGAATTCAGAAAAACCACTGTGAAATGAAGTGCGAGGAGGGATCGCTATGAAATAGTTTAGATCAAAAAGGAAAAGACAAATGTTGACAAGTTGCTCACTGGAAATGTTCGAAAAAAAAAAAAAAGATTTCTATATACTTTGGTATGCTGCGATTTTTTTAACTTTCCGACTAAAAATATTGATTTTTAGGGAGAAAACTTTTTTAGGAAAACTTGATTTCGTTTGAAATTCCAAAGAAATCAGTTGAAAATTTAAGAATTTGTTAACTTTTGAAACTTTATCATTTAAAATCGATTATCAATTATTACCTTTCATTATTAGGAGTGAAGAGAATGCTGTGGGACGGTTTGATATTTTCAAAGAAGAATAGAAATGAAGAAAGAAGAAAAATAGAAATAATCAAACTTGAAATAAAATGGAAGACAGAGGGACAACATTACTTCGATCATTAATTTGAAATACTATCCAAACTCATATATGTGGGCAAGAAGGTTCTGAAATGCTTAAATTCGAATTGGAGAATTTTTTAAACTTTTTTTCAATTATATTCAAATCATTTTTTTCTTTTTCTTTTTTTTTTTAGCATTACAAGACATTTTTTTTAAGCAATTATACGCTGCAAGATAACTTTTTTTTTCAGCGATTTTTACAATCAAGCGATCATCACTTATATATTTGCTATTTCTTAAAAATAGATTTAAAATTTCTTTTAAGTTCTAAAATTTTTTAAATCTCTTTTTTCTTTTCTATAGTCGATTTCAGTATTATTTTATATTTTAAATTACATTTTCTTAGAGCAGGAATATATAGAGCTTCTAAAAAAAAAACCAAGAATGCAATCATCAAATCGTCTCAGTTAATTGGTAATTAATTCATTTGGTTTAGTACAAAAAAAAAAAAAGAGAAAAATCAATCGAAATTTGTCACTTTTATTTAATGGCTAAATTTAAAATTATGTAAAGCAATAATTATAAGCAGAAGATACAATTTTAGCATTCAATATAAAACAATATCAGTGTTGATTCATAATGATAAAAATTTAATTTCGGAATCTGAAAACTACAAAACTGAATTTATGAAATTACTAAGAAATGCTGATTTATTCAGCAACGTGTCAATCCAGAATTTTAAGCATAACTTAATCAAATTGCATTATAAATTTCCTTGTTGCTAGGCAACTAGTCATGGACATCAAGCCGTTAATGAACTTAGATTAATTTTAGTTCAATTATTTGATTTGATGAAGGAAAAAGCTTGGCCAAACTCTTGACAACAAATTCTCCATGCATTATTCTTGAATTATTTTATGTTGACTGAAATAATCTCGCAAAAAAAAAAAAAAAAAAAAAAAAAAATTCAACCACAATAATTTTTTGAAATTCATATTGTTGTAGATTCTTTCATCGATACAGAATACGAATTGACCAGGATCAGGAAGGCATATTGCTAGATTTGTTTGTGCTTTAGATTTCTTCTTATCAATTCTTAATTTTGATAAAAACAATCAATGGATGATTGCGATGGGCCAAATACATTTATCGCAACCAAGCAGAAAACAGTGGTTGAAAAAGTGGATTCTGAAATGTTAACTGATCCTCGAGAATATCGACATCAAGGTTTGCATGAATTACTTTTCAACTTTTTCATCTTTCAGAAAATTCTAACTTCCTCATCAATTTCCTCATAGTATGATTATTTCATCTCTCATATCTTCATTATTTTATCCTTTTTTTTTTTTTTTTTTTTACTAATTATTATTAATTTGATTGAAAATCATTTTGAGCGAAATATTTGTTGATGAAAAATCAAGCTACAATAACGATTTAATAACAATAAGTAATTCCAAATTTAATTTTTGGATCGATTATAATTTTAATTAAATTCAATATGAGAAATTAAGATATGAACATTGTTAGATTGAAATTATCAAAAATTATTACTGACAAACAAAAAAAGATAAGTTGTAATGACAAAAATAATTCTTTTTTTTTTTTTTTTTTTATCCAATCGCATATTTTTAATTAATCAAATATCAATTAATTCAAAATTAGAAAAATGATTTTTCACCATATTGAATGCAAGCAACTATTTTCAGGAATTGATGCAATGCAACGTATTAATATTGGCACACAAACTGAACAAATCCCAACTTCTGTAAGTACCATTTTGAAAGGTAAAATTAGTAATGAAGTATTGAATTTAGTACTAACAACAGTGAAAAGTAATAATGAGGAGAGGAATATTCTTGCACGATTGGATATTTTTCATCGTACCGATTCGGTGACATTATCATTGATGAAGCAATATCAATTATCACAGGTTAATTTGTTTTTTTTTTTTTTTTTTATAAATGAAGAAAGAAATTTACCTGAAATTTTATGTTTGTTTAACGTGCATAGCAAACAAAATTAGCACTTACGTGGAATCCATTCTTTTTTTTTTTTTTTCTTTTCCTTTCATTTCAAAAAATTTTAGCGTTAATTTTGATCGGCAAGAAAAATGAATAGTTTTGTGTAATTTCTGATTTTATGTTTAATTAAATTTATCGAATCATAGAAAGAAGAATTGCCTTTGCAAAATATCGTGTGTGGTTCGAACGGACGTATGGCATTTCTGTTTGCTGATCACTATCACGAAACGTGGTGCTCACATAACGGCGTAATTTTATTCTGGCATCGACGTCCGATCGATCGTTTGGTACTTTCCAGTTGTCCAACAATCCTCAGGTATATAATAAAATTGTTTATGTAAGTTCAAAGTTTATTCCAAAGAATAATTTCCAGCAATCTTATATAACCATGAATTCATGCATTTTTGAGGAAAATAAATTTTTAAATTTTAAGAAATCTCAAATTCTATTACAGATACGGTCCGCAAGGTTTGATAGCTGTAGGTCTGATAACAGGTCAAATTTTGATTATCCTAAATGGTGAAATCATATCAACGAATGAGGTACATGTATGATTATGATTTTTAGAATTATAAATTCCGAAACATTTTTTGATTTTCTTTTTTTTTTTTTTTTTTTTTTTGCCTTATTTACATACTAATCCATTTGTTTATTAATATCAATCAATGAAAGAATAAAAAATTATCAGAATTTTAGAATTTAATATCATATAAATGGGAAATACTGTCAAGTAATATTGTTTAATAGTATTAATTACAAATATTCAATTTATGATAAATTATTAAATATTTTGAATATAAAAGGATTTTAAGATTAAGTTTCAATCAATGCAAAATCATAACAATGATGTGGATGAATTTTTAGTTTGCATAGATCAAATACAATAATTTCAGGTTCATACTTTATCAGTAACATCTCTCGAATGGCTTTTGCCATTACAACAGATTGTTTCAGTATCCTTAGATGGTCGAATTATCATTTCCAATTTAAAATCGACAATATTGGAGGCGAAGCATTCTAAATTAATAACTATCTTGAATCTTCCCCGTAATATTCGTAAATCTAATGCATCGGCCAAATATATCGGTAAATAAGTTTAGGAAAAAAAAAATCCCTTTCTTATGAAGCAATTTTTTTGGTTTTCAGGTAAAAAAAAAATGAACTGATTCTATCAAAATATGCTAAAATTGATTTTCCATTATTTAGGGTCGAATTTAAAGAAAGAACAGGAAGGAATATTAATTTACATTTGAATGAAATTAAAATTTCAACTTGACAAAATTAATTCATTATCAAACAAATTAATTAATCAATGACCAAGGGTTGACATCATTGTGCGTTGTCAAAGATCGATTGTTTATCGGTAGTGAAATCGGTGCTGTTTGGATAGCAACACTTCCAGATTTATCGATTTCTTTGTTTCATTTCGAGATTGATTGTATTGAAGAAGTGAGACACATCTCGAACTATTCCATCATTGTCACATCATCTGGCAAGATAAGTCTTCTTCAAATATTTGTTTTCCTGAAATGCTTCTGTTTACATTTACTGCTATTGGTACAAGTAATTCTAACTTGTTGTATTTTAATTTAAATATAGCAATGCAATGATAGTAACAATTTTTAATTACTCAAAAATCTCTCTTAATTCTTTCTTATCAAACATTAATGAAGACAGATCTTTTATCAATTTTTTCAATTAAAAATCCATTTTATTCCATCTGAATTTACTTCAATTGAAATAAATTCGCTTGGAAATTTAATCAATCTAGTTGAATAAAAATTTAAATGTTCCTTGTTACTTGGCAAACAAGTTTCAAATTCTTCAATGATTGATTTGAAATTTTCATATAACGTTGCATTCGAATAGGCGCGTGTTAAAGAATTTTCGGATTAGTTGAAATGATTACACGGAGCGTGGTCGGGTCCAGCTAGTTGTAAATATAACATGAAAGTTTTTTGTGCTCTATTTACTATATATTCTTTTAATTAGTCATAATTAAGTTGGGAAAGTAAGCAGTATTAATTACTGTCCAAAAACGATTTTGATTTTCATTTTATGCTTTAGCGAAATTTGTTGTTTATTTTCTTTCGAATTACAATCAATGGAGTAAATAGTTAATTTCTTCCATTAATTAAAAAGAAATTTATGATCAATATGGTGCTTATTTCTCGAATAGTTTCGTCCATGAAAAGGGAATCATTTCAGGGATTGGTAATATTCGGAAATGATATTTCTACTCGTATTTTGGAAATTCCTGTTCGTTGCATTTCCATCAAAAATGCTAATTTAGTCATTTGTGGAAATAATGAGCAATTATGTGCGATTCAACTTGATGATTTGAGAATGTTAATGAGACAAACCTTTGCTCATCAAGCATTCGCTCTTGTCCCCGACGATGATGCATTGGTTGTTGTGGACAAACAGCTATCGGTCACTTTATACAGAATTAACATTAATCAATGATTACAAGTACATAGAGAATGAATTCTTCAGCCAAACAGCATTGCTAAATTGAGACGAGAAGTTAGAACAATTAATTAAAATATACTCCTTTGATAATTAAAGTTTAGCATTACTGTAGATTTAATAAGTTTGATTATTTGTTGAGATATAAGTCCCACCACCATGAATGTGTCACCATCGTAATGTATTTGAAAGCAAAAACATAATATGTCACTTGTTCGAATCTCTCAATCTAAATTATTTGTGATTTCTTCATTTAAATTATCTCTGATCAATTGTTCTAAGTTATTTGTCCAAAGTTCAATGTATCGAATTGATGATTCTTCTTTGGAATTGAAATTGATAACTGAAATAATTTCATACTTTTTCTACTTATATATGAAAAAATAATCTCTTATTAATTAATATTTTACTTAACACATCATTTTTTGCGAATTTTTTTTTTGATGAAACTAAATTTTCTAACTTTTATAGCAAATGTGACAGTTCTATTTATCATATATTTATTTAAGTATTAGAAAGAAAAGCACAATATTTTTGTGTTACAAAAAAAGAAAAGTAAAAATAGCATGAAATAAGTTTAATATCACGTTTTTTAATATCACGAATATTAATATCACGTTTTTTTTTTTTCAATTCTTCATAATACTAAAATTATTTCTAAATAAATGTTGCAAAGAAATATAGCAAAAAAAAAAAAAAAAAAAGTAATATGAAGCAAAATAGTAATATGACGTAATTCTATATGCAACTAGAAAGTACGAGAAAATAACAACTATAAAGATTCTGAAATAACATTTGCGAATTTTTAAATATCAAAATAATCTCACAGGTAATCAATCATATTTAGCAGTATCGTAACAAAAATTTGCATAATTAATTTAATTATGATCGCGAAAATTTGCATTACTTTCTTTGACAAATAAATTTGCTATTTATCTTTTTTCGAAATATTTTAATTCAAAAAATAACCAAAGAATATATGCTATATAATATTCCCATTTTCAAAAAAAAAAAAAAAAAAAAAAAAAAAGAATCATTCTTTAATTTTACAAAATTTTTAGAAATTAAATTAATTAAATTTTAGATTTTTTAGCAAAATATCAGACAAATCAATTGGTTTATTTGAATGGAAATTCATTAATGCGATTAGCTCTTCGTCCGTTTTCGGAATATCCTTATCCAGAAATGTCCAAAGAGCAAGAGTTTGAAGATAATAGGGATGATTGAGACCAAAGCATACTTCAAATATGCTCATCGCTTCATATGCATATGATACAGCCTGAGATGTTATTTATAAGATTAAAAATCAATTCGAAAATGAAGCAAAGTTAATAAACGATCAAATAAACTACCTAACCTAATAAAACAATAAGTAAACAAGACAAAATAAGTAAACAAAAAAAAAATAAACAAGTAAACAAGGCGAATGACTGTAGGAGCTTGTTCAAAATTTTACTATTCTCAAATGGAAAAAATTGTTACAAAATGAAATCAAACTTACTTCTTTTCTTTCACCTTTTTCGATAAGTGATTTAACAATATGCAATAATTGATATGCGACATGTCTATCAGAACGTGGAAAACATCTTAAATGATATTAGAATTTAATTAATACTTTCTTATTTAATGTTTAATCAATATCATTTCTAACTAATTCATCTTCTTTATGCCATCATTTTCAAGGTATTTCCCTTTTTCCTTGCTTTTTTTTTTTTTTTACTTTCGATACTGAAAAATCATTAAAAAAACAAGAAAGTTTGAAACTGAATTCTTGAATTTTTCCGAATGAAAACTTATTTCTGAAATGAAGAAAAATGAAATTTAGAAGAACATATATATAAATCAACAAAACTGGGATAGATGAATTTTTGAAATTTAAATTTTAGAAATTATTTTGATTAGATGAGGCAAAAAAAATCAATGAAAAACAAGCATGCTATTCATAATTTCCAGCTTTTTTATGGGGAAAAAAAAAAGTGAAATGAAATGAGACTTACAATCTGTAATTTTCATATACACTTTTTTGAACAAAAAGTAAATTCTCCGAGAGTGATCCGGTGACATAAAGAAGTGCTGCTTTTAATCGTGTCACATAGACATTCTTGGAATGTAAATATTTCACTGCTTCATCATGTTTTTGTTGAATCTAAAAACTTTCTTTCGTAAATTTGAATTAAATAAAATAAAAATTTAGCTTAACAACAAAAAAAAAAAAAAAAAATTAAATTGAATTTTAATTAATTAACATACATCTTCAGCGTTACTTTCGATGCCAAATCGTACCGGAAGTTCGAGCATCAATTTCTGACACATTTTTACATGATCTTCACTTGTTATTTGTTTACATTTTGGACATTGAATATTTGTTGGTTGCGAATTTTCTGTGATAATTAATGCTTCATCACATTGTTCATTTATACAACGTATTGATGTTAAAATATCATCAGAAGGATCGATACATCGTTCACACTGGCAATCAAAATACCTGAATTAATCATTTTATCTGGTTTCTCACTTTTATCAATCATTAATCACTTATCATGATAAAGAATGTAAACTTTTAATTGTTGCAATAATTGTTTCATTGAAACAATTAATTGCTTTTTTAAAAAGAAACAAAATATAACCAATTACCATTTTGATTTCAGTTCTTTTTGACGCTGATAACGTGAACGACCAATATCAATATAACTGATATGTGATGTGAGTATATCAGCGGCGTTTGTTTCTGAAGTTAATGGCCTTAAACAAGCACGAAATCCATCGAAAACAAGTGAACAATTTGGACGACATGAATGATTATAGGCTGATACACCTAAAAAGCAATTCATTTTGAACTTTTGAAAATTTCAAAAATTTCTTTTTCAATTCAAATTAATGTACTGTATTGGGAAATTTTTTTTTTTTTTTCCTAGAAACAAGGGATTTTGTTGCAATATTATTTAATTTATAGTCCAAAAGTTAAAGATCAAAGAGGACTATGGTTAAGAGCTTTAAATCAATTAAATTCTATTTTTGCTTGTCCCTGGTGTCACAAATTTTCCTTCTCTTCAAATTAAATAAGATATCCAGAAAACTAAGATATTTGCTAAAATTTTTACATTTCTAATATCCATTATCTTCTTCTAATTAGCTATTTGAAATTGAAAAAAGAAAAAAAAAATTCTTTTTTTTTTTTCCTCAAAGCTAACTTTTTATCATATATAATGGAAAAATTTTAATAAAAGAAATTAATCAATAAATTCAGGATAGCTAATAATTTCATTTAAATGAAAAATAATTTATTTCAAATTTAAGTTTAATTTTTAACAAAAATACCTAAGTCAAGTGCTAAGCCAATTTCATTTCCAGCACTGGTATGCACCGAATGTGAATTGATTGTTGTTTTGCAAAAAATTTCATAAAATTTCTCCTTTTCAATCATTTCATCTTTACGAAATGTTACCATTTTCCCGTAAATTTTTTCAAAATGAGCATATTTAAGCTGAAAATTTATGTGAATTTTTTATAATTTCTTTCTATCGCTAACTTTTTTTTTTTTTTTTTTTTTTTTTGAATTATTTTCAATAAATCCTTTTTTTTGAAATTTTTTTTTCCCAAAATTCATAAGAATTATTTAAGACATAATTTTTTTTTTCCTTTCTTTTATATTTAAAAATTAATTTTAGATATTTCATACCTCATCATTTCGAATTTCATCTTCATGTCCCATCAAATTGGCCCATTTTCTATCTTTCTCCCATTTATATCTATCACCATTTTGCTCTAAGAATAGTACTTTATCGATTATTCGACTGAGAAATAGTACCTCGGTAAGTGGTAAATTTGGATAAACTACTTCTAAACGTTGACATTCGGTACGATGATGCTTCTTCCATGCTAAACGTTGACATTCCTTAAAAAAAAAAAAAAAAAAAAAAATTACATTTTTCAAATATTTTCACGTATTTATGTCAAAAATTGAAAAAAAAAAAAAAAAATCAATTTCTATGTATGAAAATTTTGTGAAAGATCAAAGATTGATAAAATAAGAAACATACAGGTGCACCTTATTGCAATACCTGGCCAATTCACATTTTGAACATTTATAAAGCTTATTTTTATCAGGTTTTCTCAAACAATATGAGCAATAATTTTCCACTTGATTATTCATGCAAATATATGCGAATGGTTCATCGAAGTAACGTATTCGTTGATAAACACTACTAAGTTCGTTAGTTTTCATTTTTTTTTTTTTTCTTTCTTCAAACGAAATTTAACAAATTTGATAAGGAAATTGACACAATTAGCTGAAAAATTCAATAAAATTATTCGAAATTCATTTCATTTCATTAATTATTCCATTTTAATTTTACACCGAAATGTTTGTTTTTTTTAAATCGAATAATTTGGATTGAAAATAACATGAAATATTCGAAACAAATATGATGAATTAATTCATAGAATTATTTTCAACCAAATTATTGGAATGTTTTGATGAAACCTAGCAAAATTGACATCTTCTTCAATTCTTTCTTACGCATAATTATATTTGAACGTACTATAAAAATATTACGTCATTTTACGTGATCGAATAATTTTACCATTTTTATCCGTCAATTAACAGAATATTAGTAGGAAAAGCATAGTAGTAGAAGAAAATTAATGGTGAAGGAAGTTTTGATTCAAAATTTTTCAACGAAAAAACAAAAAAAAAAAACTTCGACAATAACAAATTCTTTTTTAAATGAAAAATTATAGCTTCTTTCTTAATTTTAATCAATAATGGTTAAATTATAATGGTAAAATTTGTTAGAAATAACTATATAATTTTGATGAATCAAAAATCGATTTTAAAGCAACATAAAATCAATAAATTAAAAAAAAAAAAAAGTGTTAAAGATGCGAGATTGGATTTCGGTGATGAGAGCAGCCTTCCTTTTCATTCCCTTCACTTTTCACTTTCATTTAATGATTAGTGAAGAATTCTTTGATGAAATTAGATTTGTTTTCAAATTTTTAATGAATAAAAGAAGTAATTATTATAAAATATAATTGAATGAATTTAATTTTTTCAAAAAAAAAAAAAAAAAAAAAAAAAAAAAAAAATGCAAATCAAAAGGAAAAAGAAGCGGAAATGCGCCAATTGCTGAAAACTAAACAAGCAGTTCGGTATTGTTTGAAAATGAAATTTGTAATAGTGTCTGTTGAAGTTTACAACATTTTTGCGAGTGAAGTTGTTGGTTTGCTTTACTGAAAAATTATCATTCTATGCCAACATGATAGCTGAAGTCAATTTCAAACAACTGATCAAATGAAATGCATTACGTCAAATTGAACATAAGTTATTTCAAAAGAGCACATTAGAATTTGTTGAAAATAAACAAAATATAATGTTTCTCTTAATTTCAGCTTTTTTTTCTTTTTTTTTTTCTAAACAAAATTTTCAAATATCAATGAATTAGAAATTAAAAATAAAAATAATAGAATTCTCTATGATTAAAATAATCATCATTTATCAGAAATGTAAATATTTATCAACTACTTCTCCATTTAATATTGCACAAAAATTATTTCACAATGAAATCATCATATGTGATTGTTGATAACTTTATGAGCATTTAAATGTGAAATAAATTTGAATTTCAAACAAGGCATTTATCCATATGAGAGGAAATATGAATTTGTATATCTGATTGTTGGATGATTTTATGATAAAATATGATAAAAATGACACTTATTAAATTGTATTTATGAAAAAGAATCACAGAAAGAATTTCAAATATTTTGATACAGTTTTGAAATTCTATTACAGTTTCATGACACTTATTAAATTGTATTTATGAAAAAGAATCACAGAAAGAATTTCAAATATTTTGATACAGTTTTGAAATTCTATTACAGTTTCATTATTCTAAAAATGATATTTCAGACTTTTAATTCAATCATATCAAATATCATTGATAATAGACAAATATTAGTTATAATCAATCTTCTAGGAATATTACACTGATTGCTTGAAAATTCGTTGGAACGAAAGCAATAATGAAGTTTGATTTGTTTGCCGGTGCATGATAGCTTAGGATCAAATGACAAAGAAGGATAAATTACGAAACGAGTGGACAGTGGCCATCTGTCTAATCCATCGTCCATACACAACTGACCATTTTCAAAGACAGTAAATTCCATTCCGTCAAATTGACGCAACTAAATTGCATACGCCACCATTTACTATTTACTCGTCGCATATTTATTTGCAATTTGATGGAAATTTCAAATAAATACTTCATTTTTTTTTTTTATTCATCGCTAATAACGGGAAAAATTCACGTTTCATTGCATTCTTTTTTCGTTGAACGTGAAAGTTTAGCGTCTAGAATATCGACGTCTACATCCGATGAATCCGGCCGTCAAATACGGCGTATGAAACAACGGAGATAATGAAACATTTATTTTCATTTTCCCTTAAAAGGAGACAATTAATAAAATATATTGATGAGTAAATTAATTATTAATTGGATTGATATTCAATTAATATCAGTTATCATATGTGCCTCAATTCCAATGATATCTTATCAAATGGTTGCATTTCTATTTCTATGCAAATAGACTTATTAAAAAGAAACTGATTAAAAAGATATAATATTCTGATTAATAAAATTTTTTTTAACTGATGAAATAGTTGTGTTATTCTGATAAAAAATTATCTTTTTAATAAACATATCAATATTTTTTCGCTTATTTTTTTTTTTTTTGATTCATGAAATAATAAATAATGATAGTAATCAAAATGAAAAAAAAAAAGAAAAAAATTATAGCATGAGTTGTAGTTTATTTTGATAAAAATTAATCGAAGAATAATATATCAATGAGTGGTAATTATCTAATTAAATAATCTAATAATTAATTTTTCATTTATTTCGGAAAAGAAAAAAAAGAAGAAAAATTATGTGTTTGTTTTTTTTTTTTATTTTAAAAGAAAGCAAGCATTCATGCGGAATACTTTTCAATTTTTCTCTTTAATTTCTTCACTTTTATCGTTTTTTATTAAATGTCACACAATGAATACAACATCTGTCCCTTTTTTCGTGCATAAATTTATGCAAATCCATCTGTAGAATAATAAAACTTTCTAATTTTCATACAGTGAAGAAGAAAGCTTTGACTAAAAAGAAAAGAAAAAAGAAGAGGAAAACTTTCATTCTGATCGGCCATTCCAAAAGTTTCACAAATTTTTGCCATCTGCCATCTTCATTTCAAACTTTTTTAAAACTCATCACCATTAATGCATGAACATGGATGGCATTAGTCTCAAAAAAAAAAAAAAAAAAAAAAACACGGCCCTTTTTTTTTTTTTTTTTTTTATCTTTGATAAATTTTTTTGAATTTCATCTTTGATTAGTTTCAATTTTCACATTTTAAAAAATAATATTATCGTATCATACTTTCAGAAATTGCATTTAGCAAATGGAAAATTTTACATCAAAAAAAAAAAAAAAAAAAAATGAATTAATTTTATCTTGAGAATGATTAAATTTTGAGAATATTTAAAAGACTAAAAAAATTGTATATGCAGAATAATTTTATGATTTCAATTTTATCACTATGCTTATCAAAAACTAGCAAAATTTTTTTTTTTTTTTTTGCAATTTTTAATTAATTTCTAAAAGACAACAATTTATGAATATGTTATCAATCGAGCAAATTTCTGATGATGATAAATTAAAATGAGACATAAATTTCAGGTTTCATTTTATTGATTGTCAATCCAAATTTTTATGCAAAATTTGGCGAATAACGATTATATTATCGTTGAGTTATCAATAGCAAAAGAAGTTTTGTGATCGCCTACTTCAAAGATATTAAAATTCAGCAATTACTATCGTTACTTCATTTTTTTTTTTTTTTTTTTTGTTTACTAAACGAACCATTTACATAGCATTTTATTTGCAAAGTGTGAAGCCAAGTGATAATGAATTTGAATGTGGCCTGAAATGGCCAACATGATGAGTGAGATAAAAGCTTTTCATATAATTTCAACTTTCATTAAACATCATCAACCGACAATCACATACAAACCAACAAACCGACACATACATACACATACAAACATACATACATACATATTCATGGCATTTTACATCTGAAGTTGATAAAAAATTTGATAAAAAAGCTTTTTTTTTTTTTTTGAGCTTTCATTTAACATATAATTTCCTCTTTTTTTTTTTTTTGGAATAAATTAAGACTGATAAAATGTGAGAATGAATGAGATAACACATCCATCCTAAATTGATATTCAATTCATTCTAATTCATGTCATTTAGAAGAAGAAATGCTAAGATATTTTTATTTGCTTAGTTAAATATTTACAGCAACAATAATATTACATTACAATAGCAATAATAACAATCAATAACAATAAGCTTATTTACAAGAACAATAAGAATACATTACTTACAGCAATAACAACAACATAATACAAATTAATAACAATAATAATAACAATAACAAGAAAAATAAATAGACTATTTTTTCCAACTATCCTCATTTATTGATTAGTGATTATTGATTATTGATTAATAATTGAAAGGAATGATAAATAATGGCTAACAAATTAAAAAATCATAATAGAATAGCATTTTCATCATTTCTATCATATTGAAAAATTTGAATTAGTAAAAGATAAAAAAAAATTTGAACATTATGTTTATAAGATTCATTCCTACAATCACTACCTATTTCATGGCAGATATTTAATTTTAATCTTTTAAATATTTGGAAAATTTCATTTAAAAAACTTTTTTCTTTTTG
The DNA here is from genome assembly GCA_028564675.1 of Onchocerca lupi. Taxonomy (NCBI): domain Eukaryota; kingdom Metazoa; phylum Nematoda; class Chromadorea; order Rhabditida; family Onchocercidae; genus Onchocerca; species Onchocerca lupi. The sequence continues at coordinate 39,917 of JAOVVO010000393.1, read as the reverse complement.
AAACAATCTTTTCATCTATTATGCTTTAACAATTGTGATTTGCCAATAATTATTCAAATTTCCCGAACATCTGTTCTCTTTTTTTTTTTTCTTCTCCCTCCAATTTTCTTTTGAGAAAAGTATGAGAAATTGATTTCAAGAACGGCAAGTAAGGATTCAAATAATAGTTTTGAGGATGAATATATGCGATAATGGAGTAGAACAGGTGCTATTGCATCATATCCTCTTCATGAAAAACTTCTTGAAGAAGCTAAAAATTGCCATGATTATTCATTCACTCGGGAAATTGCTAAACAAATAAGAATTTGATCAATAAAAATGCTTGATGAATATCGAAATTCAACCTTTTATTCTTTCTAGCATTTGAAATATTTTGAGAGAAATTGTACAATTCCTCTTTTTTTTTTTTTTTTTTTTTTTTTTTGTTTTTAAATTTTTTTTTTATTTTTTTTTTTTTTTGTTTTGTTTTGAAATTTATTTTTCAATTTTTTTGAGTTCAATTTTTTTAAATAATAAATATTATTTTTAAATAATATTTTTAAATAATAAAAAATATGGATTAAATTAATTAAATGATAATCTTATGGCTATATTACAGCTTTTATTTTAATAGCGACGAAAGATTAATCAATTATCCAATTAATTAGGGAAAAAGTTATAAACTTTGCATATGATAATTGTTTTTCAAAAATATGATCATATTTTTTTTTTTTTTTTTTTTTTTTTGCAACAAATCATTTGGAATTTACAATTTTCGATTGAAATTTTTTGTAATCACTAAAAAAATACTTTACAAAATTTTTCATTTCCATATTTTTCCTTTTGCTAATTAACTTCTCCTAAAAACACTTTCATCAAAGTCTTGAACGTTTTCAATCCCCATTAAATAACTAGCATGGTAAAACTTTATTGGAAAGTGAAAAGCCTAAAGCTGAAGATTAATCTATCAAAGTAATAATTTCAATTTTTTACACTTTCCTAAAGCAAATATTTTCAAGATAAAAATGTTGTTAACAGAAATTTGAATGAGATATTTGAATGATAAATATTGGTCGAGTAGAAAAGTAAGTAATAATTTGGAAATGCATCAAACAATCTTCAATCACGAAAGTTTACATCATACAATTGAGAATAATAATTCGTACAATTAATTCTTTCAATTCAATTCATTTGATAATCCATTCCTTCTTTCCGATCCATCGATTACGGTCATTTCAATCATTTTCGCAAAATATCTCGCGTGACATTTGACATTTTGATCATTTCCAATCATCCACACATTTGATATATGCACTTTCATCAACTATAACTTACTTCTAATTACATATTTTCCAGGTAAGAAGCATGTGATGATATTTTCAGAAGTATTTCTCCTTTCGCAAAATTTGCGATAATGCAAGGAAGGAAAAAAGAAAGAAAATGTCACGTCCGTAATTTCAGAAAATATTTGACATTCAATTTTCTCAAAAGCCAATTAATTCTATTTTCACAATGAATTATAAAATTATTATTCTCCCGTCTATTGCCTATACATATTGTTGTTTCTTGCTCATCAAATAAAATAATGTCATTTTCCGTAATTTAGTGAATTAATTTTAAATGGCAAATTAATTTAAAATGAATTGAAACTGTGCATGAATTTCAATTCAATCGGTAAATTATTATCCCTGTTGTTGAGATTGAAAAAAAAAAAAAAAGAAGAAAAACTCATTTTAGTGTGTTATTTTCGAGAGAATTTGGTTGCGAGGAAACAGTTCAATCAAAAAAAGGGCAGATGGCCGACCGGTCGGCCGGTCGATCGGTTGGTCGGTCGGTCGGTCGATGTTATAATGTCCTCAACAACATTGTATGTACCAGGTGCTTACTATAACAAACTATTACTATTATTACTCATCATTTCTTGAAATTTTCATGTTTGACAACAATAGAAAAAGAAAAAAAAAATCCCAAAATTATTTTTTATTTGTTTTTATTCATCAAAAAGTCTGTCGCATTTTGATTGAAGAGATCGCAATTTAGAAGTCATCAATTCGCACTAAAAAGAGGACGAATAAATGATTAGTTTAGCGATGAATATATGCAAATTTACTGCCATCTAAAAGATGAACAAAAAGACTTCGACAGTATTCCTAATCAATCAATCTATATATTATTATTCTTTTTCAATTAAATTCAACTTCTTTGTTAACTCTAAGCATAATCATCTTTGTGAAAATCCTTTAATTAATTCTTCATTTAAATTTCAATTTTTTAATTCATTCATTTTTTTTTTGATCATTCCTTTGTTTTGTTGCCATCCAAATTTCAAACTTCTTCATTAATTCCTCATTTGTTTCAAATTTTAATTCATTCAACGATCAATTTCTTTTTGTATCAACATCCGGCATAATTCATTTCATCAAATATTTTCCATCTTTTTTACAGCAAGCTACTTTTTTTTTTTTTTTTTTTTTTTTTTAAATAAGTAGTATCTTTTTTTTTTCTCTTTTTTTTTTTGGGAATTTTTGCAAGTATTTCGAGATTACTACTATTATCCATTATTGGACCATTTATAATGAATTCATTCTGAGTGAAAAATTAGTAATAACTTTACCCTCTCTTGCCTTTCTCCCAATATGGTAACAGCTGTGAAGCGGTTTAATTCAATCTTTGGATACGACGACAACGACGACCACGACGACCCAACGACCTCCAAGCAAACACTAATATGTATATATATGGAAAGCCATACTCTTCCTCTTTCCAACGAGCCAATAATTAAGTTTTATGTCACCAATACTTGTCACAATGCAAAGCATTGAGAACAACTTTATTTCATTCCAAATATGTTGTATTGATATCATGTGTTATTTATTTTCTTAATAATTTTAACATCCAGAAAAGACTTTTAACATTGAGATTTGCTGAGTTATTTGTTAATATTAAGACATTCATGATTGTAATCATGAATATGCTTACCAATCTTCCAGATGTCAATTTAATTTTCGATTCACAACAGACAAATCATCTTTGCACGTAATTTTATTAAAAAACTTTCATTCATAAATCAAATTGGAAGAATAAACAACGAAATTGATATGAAATACTATATTTCACGCATTTTGCAATCAAGAAACATATGTAAGGAAAAAATTTTGTTCAAAAGAAAAAAAAAAATGGAACAACAAAAAGTGTTTGTAAAAAGCAAAATGAAAATGCTGTACACATTGCAATACGATCAAGAGATGAAAATTTGGTAAAATAGTTCGCCTAAAAAATGAAAAATTTCAAAGGAAAAATAAAGCACCCCTGTGCATCAGTATAAGACATTTGAAAGTGATATGTTTTATATATATATATATATATAAAAAGAACATTACAAACTATGATTTCTATGAGTTGAAAAGAATATTCAAAACTGGAAGAGATATAATCATTGATGAGATAATTATCCTATGATAATGCGATAACAGTGAAAGTGAACAAGAAGACATTGTTGCAGATTCTTTGTAAAAGCTTTCCAGGTTAAAAGAGCGATCAAAAAAAAAAAAAAAAAAAAAAAAAAAAAAAAAAAAAAAAAAAAAAACGAGAAATTGAAAAATCAAGAAAACAAAGGAGCCAAAGTACTAAATGAACCGAATCAAATTCGTTAATACTTCCAATAATATTCATTCATTGAGTTTAAGTATTTATTAAATTCCGAATCTCCAAGAAAAAAAAAAAAAAAAAGACATGAATAGACTGCCCACAGTATACTTTTCCTCAAAGTTTGAAAATGGAATGAATGTTCGCTGGAAGTTTAGCTGAAATGAATTAGTGAAAAAGCACAAATTCCTCTTCCTTTCTCCAATTCTTCGAAGCCTTTCGTCTTCCACTCTGCATCTATATTTCTACACTCAACGATTGGTCACAGACATTCAAAATATATTTCACAAACTTCACTTACCGTACTCATAGCATGAAAAACTTAATTTTAATCATTGCCATTAATCAAAGTAATAACACACTCAGTATCCATTTACGAAGAAAACTGCGCATATTAAGTTCTCCAAAACTTAAGAGTCGAACATGTCAAAGGAAACTTCAGTGATTTGATAAGCTGAGAAACTGATCAATTTAAAAACTAAAGTGTTGGTTATATTTAGATACGGTAAGATGCACTTCAACAAATTTAATTTTCATCTTACATTCTCTTTTTTCTCATCAAAACAAGTAGTTTAATTCTTCATTTTCATTTCCTTTGTTAAGAAGAAAAATGAAGTGAGAAGAAAGTGAGTGCAAAAAAAAAAAAAAAAAAAAAAAAAACGAGAGTGAAACAAAATGGGATATTCGTTTCAATGGTCGATGAACAAAAAGAGAAGATGAAAAATGAGAAAGAGCAAAGAAAATATTATTTTAGAAGATAGCGACAATCTCATCTGTGCCTTTCTTATTCACTCTTTTCAACATTTTTTCTCTAAACAGATTTCTCTCATGAACAAATTTAACCAAAAAAAAAAAAAGCTTCACAAAAGCTTTATTTATGTAAATGAAATTAAAAATGCAATAACAGTGTGGAAGAGAAAGTATGAAAAATCGAAAAGATACAGTAAGGATACCACGTATGTGAAAAAAAAAAAGAAAAAAATTTAAATATTTTTGAGGGGATGATCGAAAATGCGTTGTTTCCTGGAATAAAAATATGGAAATAGAAGAAAAGAAATTATTGGATAGTTAAAGAAGGTGGAAAAGATGGAAAAGGAAAAGAATGAACAGATAGATTACAAATGTAAAGAATATGTCAACCCCTCTTCTAAATCCATCAAATAGACATCATACTGGTCGTCGCCATCAAATCCATATATATCTCACACGAAATCCAATTGTCTGCTTGAAATTATGGCCTAATAAAAAAGCGAAAAATATCGGAAGCTTTTTCTTAGGCATATATAGAAACATTCATTCACTGAACTATTTGATGGCATAGAAATGTGGAAGACAAAAGTCGACTGGAAAGGTAACTGAAACCTGTACGATAAAGACCACAACAAAAATGAATTTCAGTATTATCTTCATGAATCAATAGTATTGCTACACTGAAAATCTTTCAAGAAAAAAATCAGTATTGTAACTATTGTATCAAGCTATTCGACAAAGGCAGGAAATCTATAGAATGGAATCTGCGAGATCTCTGGAATTTAATACATATAAAAAAGGCGTTGCATAATTATGAATAAAATAGATATTTGTTTGTTTGTTATCTCTTAAAATTATTTTTATGAGTGATCCCGATAACTTTCATGGTCCAGGAAGATTTTCGTTATATTCGGAACAACGGTCAAAGCATTCAACAGAAGAGCTACCGGTAATCGTTTTCTCTAGAATAATTTTTGCATTCTCCATCCTAACAGAAGATAACTCTCCATCTGCAAAGCATCTTAATCCGACCATCTGCCGTTGTTCAAATCTAAAAAAAATCCAAATTGCCCCTTACAATCTATATGATTCACCGAGAAGACTTGGATTTCATGACCACATCTAAAGCTATGCTTAAATTTCCTCACAGCGATTTCAGCCCGAAAATAGTGAAATCTATATAAATTTTCAAGTATTTCAAAAAAAAAAAAAAGACGAATTCTAATTTTCCGAAAAATTCGACAAATATGCATAATATTCAAAGAATCCAAAAATTCTTATCCACCTATGCAATGAATATTCCCGTACAAATTTGGAATAACGCTTCGTAATGAAAAGTAATGACAGCATCTGCTTTGAGGAGAGAAGTAAACAAACAAATACGACTGAGAAGAAATTAACAATTGGCTAAATTTAGTATCAATGAGTAATAAGTTAGCCTCATATAACAATAAAACTAATACCAATTAGTAGCGTAATGGTAAAAGTGACTGGAAAATGTCAACAAAACGATCGTTTTAATTCAGGATAACATAGATGAAGCCTCACGCTGAGCTTGCAGCTGTGCTAACAATAGTCGCGCCAGTTGAAAACCCGTTGTCGCATTGCCGTTATTTACGCTAGCAGTTGCGGCAGCAGCAGCTGCTGCCGCAACTGCTGCAGCATCTCCACCATTGCGAAAACATTTCGATGATGCGGATTCTTCCAACATCCAGTTCATTTCCTTTCCCAGTATGTATGCTGATGGGCTACTACCTGAAGAGTTTTACCAAGATACACTTTTAGGATGAAATAACCAAATATTATACAAATTCTTGAGCAGTTCTATGGAAGAAATGAATTCGCATAGAAACAAAGAAATAAATTAATATTTAGAGAAAGAGATATTAGATCTTCAGATGAATATATCCACTTATGAAATTTTCAGTTAAACTTCGCAAATTTCCACATATTTTTAACGAGTAATAACAGCTAAAGATTCACTTGAATCCCAAAGGAAAGATCACAAAAACAGGAATAGAATTTCTTCTTTTACTCGGTCATTCTCCCTTCAAAACACGACTCATTTTTTTCAAAATAATTTTTGAACTCGAATTTGTAATCAGAAGAAAATTATACTTGTTGAAATTGGAGTTACTGTAGGAGAAGCAGAAGCAACATCACTGATAATATTCCGACTTAATAAATGACCAACATCGTCCATTCTTGACCTTTTTACCCTTGAACTATCCCTATTTTCTTGATTTCTGAAATAAATCTTTCTTTTAACTCAAAACTTTTTCTCAGTGGTATATTTATGCAATCGAAATGTTTCGATGTAGGTTTTAATTACAGCTCAACTATGATTGTTGGTTACAAATGAGTAAACGAATCAACAAACAAGCGTATGAATAAGATGCAAGATGATTCCATCAAAAAAGTGTACAAGTCTATTCCTGCACTGAATACAGATTATCTGCACAGACATGAATAATACGAAAGAAAGAATTCATATCAAGTAATCCACTGTTTCAATGCAACATATAGATACCAACACTAATTATTCTGAAGTATTCTCAGGGGGTTTCCCGAGTAAAAGAGAGGACATGGATAAACCAAAACACAAATTAAATATACACTACATCCAGAATAAACTTACATGCGCACACGATCAATCCATTAATGACTTTGAAAACATGCAGAAGAAACTTGATACAATTATGCTATTTAACAGAGAAACGCAAGAAATTTGCATACATTACTAAAATTTAAAGACCAAAAATGTTAAGTCAGTGGAATTCCAAAAAACTGCCTAATTAAAAAATTATAGCCAGCAGAATCAGAATAAGGATACGGATTTAAAAATAAAATATATCATGAAAAGACTGCAAACTTTCGAAAGATTTGCAAATATTGCGACAGCTAGAATCCAAGAAATGATTTAACCAAGAAGAAGATAAAAAAATAACGTTAGTTAATAGGAATCAAAGATAAATTCTATAAATTAATAAATCAAAATTTGCAGGGATACCTTTTTTCTGCGAAATTTTGACTGCATTTCCGAAGTGTTAAATCAAGTGGAGTTTCATCCGTAGTTGCCGTGAATTTACTGAGAGTGGAAGTAACTGATGGCCGCAAAACCATTGATACATCCACGCTAGCAGAGGATGTTGAAGTTGTCGTTACGGTCACTTGATGAGACATATGGCGCATGCCTGTAAACAAAGAAAATGCTGCGCTGACTTGGTCACATATTTTATAACTTTTTAATATTAAAGATTTATTTAATCTTTATCATCCTTTTCAGTTTTTTTGTGGCATAATTCGTTCCCTAGAATCTTCAACTTCACGCTAGAATTTCATTTTAAAAAATATCAAATCTATCGGCAAGAACTGGAATGTTTTATGTTCCGCAATGAACTTGAATCAACCACCTTTTCGAGCTAATTTCTGCTGATAAGCAATTGGACAACCAGATAAACTTCTATGCGATGTTCGATTACTATTCACATGGCCTTTACCTGTACAGCCCGGTGTTGTACAGCGCAACACCGTATCTTGTTGTAAAGCTAACACTGAAAAATTTTAACAATTTACAATGAGATTTTGGATTGAAAATTGATATTTGATTTAAAAATGATCACGATTAATAGCTTTCCGCATCACTTCCTTTTTTTTCCAGCTGTCGTCACTTGCATTCTTTCATCATGAGAGTATTTGAAAAAGCAGAAGAGAGATAATAAATTAGTTCAAATTAAGACATATGGAAAGTACAAATTTGAGGAGAGAAAAGGAAAATGACGGAAGGAACAAAAGGCGGCATGTCGTGATCAAGACCGATCAGCGTCACTCACTTCTTGCACACTATAATCAGCGAAACATCAATTGGATAATCATTACTGTCCGAGCACTCCGATCAACATGAAAGTTAATCATACCGTACCCACTACGGTGGAGAAAGCTTCTTGCTTTATCTCTAAATAGGTTGATCATTTCCTGAATGGGAACATCACTCTTTCCTCTCTTTCGTCTTCCTTCTTTTGTCGGCTTAATTTAATGAGTTAGAAAAATATGCAAAACAAAGAAATGGATAATAAAAGTACCACTGTAATATGTATGAGGTTAGAAGAGTAGTTTCAAAACATGCCGACAATCAATCCATTGATTTATTGATGAAATTTCAATGAAACGATCAAATGTAGTGAAATATTAGTGGATAATCAATGATACTCAAAGAGTAGAGGCTTTAGACATGAAAACAAAATTTCATATATGTGCAATATTCCAATGGAATGTGGCATATTTTTTATTGCTCTTCCGAAAGAATTATTGACTTAATAAGAGAAGAACATATTTCAAATGAATTTTTAAGTAGCAAAAAGAGAACCTATGGAACAAGCTTTAGTTTTTGGTAAAACTCTCACAGGAAACTAAACATCACTCATCCCTAAAGGAAACGCAAGAAAGAATTCATTATTTTTAACGGCTCTTTAACACTTAACAATTAACAATTTCTTCGAAAGATCAATTTGTGATGATAACAGAGGGAACTTCCATGCCGAAAACGCTAATAAGAGACTTGTACTTGTGAATGACAAAAAAACATAGAGATTCCAGAAGGAATGAAGATGAAAAAAACTCTGAAAAAAAAATATAATAAAATCACTAAGTTCATACGAATTTCCAGTGGCATCGAGTAAATACCAAAAGAGTGACAAATTTTATCAGCAGAACTTCAGAAGCAAGAAGAAAGTCAGGCAGCTTAAGTGGTTGACAAAGGATATTTGAGATTGGAAAGAGGATCTTGACGACCGGCCATCTGCTACTCACGACGATTGATCATGCATGGGATAATCAAGGAAGTGTCTGCCTTTATGTAAGCGCATTTGCCGATATTATCTTGTATGACGACGGATCAGGTCAATAGCTGTCCACCTCCAAATAAAAGAGATGATAATTAGCTAATAATAAATACAATAGATAGGAAGAGAGTAAATTCAGAGGAATTAACATCCAAGCATTTCAATTTTCATACAAAATTCATTTTATAAATTGTGATTTGCAATTGCCTAATTTTGCATTACTTTTTAAATTCCAAAATCTTTCTCTTCTTTTTCTCCTCGATTAGAAAATGCATTTCATGAATAATCGATATTAAAAACAGCTAAATTGTTTAAAATCTCTTCAAATAAAATAGAAATTTATTCAGTACTGGAAGAATGAGGGAAAAATATGGACAGATACTCGACATTAATAGCAAATTGCTGCTACGTAATAAGTAGAGATGTTTACTAACCATCGAGTCAACAATGACACAATGACAAGTGACGTTTTTATCACTTAATGATCTTTTTAATAAACTTAAATTTATATTTGAAAAAACAAGATTTTTCTCTCATCTTAATAATAAGAGGAAAAAAAGAGTCTAAATCCTCACTTCATACATGTAACCACCCATCTTATCCAGTCATTTATTCCGAAATAATGCGAGATTTTTCTAATTCATATTAAAAAAAAAAAAAAAAAAAAAGTAAAAAGAAAAAAAGAGAAAAATAGTAAGTTTTCGGAGACGAATGACTCACACTGTATTGTCGATTTATCTGGTCGTCTTGGGCAACCCGAAAGGCTTCTGTGATGAGTATAGAGGCCCGTTTGATGGCCTGATCCATCACAACCTGGTGTTGGACAAGTCAACTTACCAGCTTCTGCAAATGACACTTTTTAGAGAAAACAAATAAAAAATGTGAGAAACATAAATAATTAAATTTGTAACTATGAGACAAAATTAATCGAGTTCAAAATTTATTTTCGACATCTGTAACAAACCAATTCTTCATTGCGGCTAAAAACATGTCAAGTCCAGCAGCGATACTTGGAGATCAACTACTTATTTCTTTACTCAATGATTTTTAGATTATCCCTTGAAATCAGATTTTGCTAGAAACATTGTAAAAGGGAGTAATTTATGAGTATCATTAAACTCATAAGAAAATGAAGCTTGTTGTACATTTCTAGCAGCGTTTTTCGAAATAATTAAGTCGAAAACTACATTAAAAAGAAAAAGAAGAAAAAAACTGGAACTTAAAAAGCGTGAAGCTTTATTTCAAAACCAATAATTTGCATTACATGAAGTTTAATTATTATAGCTAATCCGATTACTCAGTGCAGATGCTTTCCAATGAATACACGACTGCACACAGCATAAAATTCTAACTGAGCCTCCTGAAAGGCTATAAGCAATCCATTTAATGGATCCACTAATCAAACTATGTCAATAGTTGGACAGTGATTTAAAAGAATTATAGAAAATACCAAAATCCTTTGGTGTTTCAAATATTAGAATCACAAAATCAAACTTTAATAATGAATATACCATTTCGGTTTTTCAATCCAGTGGGAAACGATGGCAGTGAATGTGGAATTTTCGGTGGACTTCGGAATTCTCCACTACCTAACGATGAAAACTGCACAATAGGAGATTTCCCACGGGGTGTGCGAGAGGACTGAGAATCGACAGAAAGCGGTGATTGCGGAGTACGAGATTCCGGAGTACTCCCACGTTCCGAACAATTCAAACTCACAGCAGCAACTGCGACATGATTTGAAGCAGAAGTGGCTAAAGATTCCACACTAAATGGAAGTGGTGCATGGATCTGGATGGGAATGGTAGCTGAAGATTGCTGTACTCGATCTAATAAAGTTTTGTTTTGGGACAAATCGGAAGTTGAAGGTTTGCAAATAATATCAGTCGTTTCGGTAATATCGCCGGAAAATTTGCTCGCATTCCCTTCTGAATCTTCTTCTTGTTCTTCAGTGACCTGTTCGACAACATGGACGATATTTTTTGCTGAAAATTAATTCATTTTTCACGCATATTCTGATTTTAATTATAGATCTAAAGAAAATGAAATTTTTTCTCAATCTGAAATTATTGACTTTAAAATAACTTATCCGGTAGCACTTGCTGAAAATATCTATCCATACAGTAAATCACATGATTAATTTTTAGTCAAACGAATATATGATGTGATCCAGTACCAAGTAGCAAAGACTAAGCATTCGTAACTCTCATTGTCTAGTCCTACTAAAAATAGTGATGTTAACAGTGCAAAATAAGAGATGGAGAAATTAAGCATCAATTAAAACTTCATAAAATAAATGCTTGAAAAGAATAATCATATTACTACGGTCAAATATCAGTAAATTATCAACACCATCTCTTATCATTCCACATCACTAAGATGCCTATGTAGATACCCCTGAAGATAACAATGCCATACCTTTACCTCCCTCAAACAATTATTTAAAAGCAATTACTACTGCATCACAGATACAAATTACGGTAGATTATGAAAACCTGCAATACTTTCCAAATATTTGAAAGAAGAATAAATGGATGGATGGAAATATTGGATGTAAATATTTTCAAATTATTTGTAAAAAGTTTGCATCAGATTTTTCTCCTTTAATGTTTCGTATTGAAGCTTTATCTTGGGACAGGCGATGTTCACGTGATTTTTTAGAATAAAAAATTTTAGGTAAATTTAAGGTAAGTGAGAAAAGATTCTTGGAAGAAATTTGATACTTCTTAAGATTATGAATGGATCTTGTGCACCTAAGTGTTAAAATATTGTATCATATTCACATGTCACCTATATCCTCGTTTAGTTGATAATAGGCGTCAACTGGCTATGAAATGAAAGATTATATTAGTATCAACCATTGTTTGCAATAATCTGAAAAAACAACTATTTTAGATAATGAAAAAATTCGAAATGTGAACAGAAAGGGAGAGAAAAAGGAAGAAAAAATTGAGGAGAAACATAGTGAGAATGAAAAAAAGAACGATTTAGTTTAAAATGAAATACATGGAAATTCTGATCTCCCTAAGTAGGCAACGATGAATCATTCGACATTCATCGAAACTTTAAATAATAGAAAAGTTCGGTGAAGTTTAGCTAAATAAGATAATGACTATAGTAAGTCATTTGTGCGAAATATTCTGTCAATAGATAAAGATTAAATCCGAGAAGGATCATATCTGTTCCTAACACCTGCCTCTGCCAATATTGCCATTTTTTTTTTTCTCATTTAATTGACATTCTCAGATAAATATTCTGAGATAGAGAAGTAATAGAAATTAGATAACGTAGAACAGATAGCAACAAACAAAAATGCGCAGCTATAAAGCTCAATTAGATAACAAAGATATATCACTGCATTCCCACAATGCTTCTCCCAAAGAAATGAAAAGCAAGGAATTTGAAAAAGTTCACAAATCACATGTGAACATAAAGAATCAAAAAAAAAAAGAAAAAAATCATCTCTTTTAAAATATAAAAATGAATTTTCGAGAAATTTGAAGAATTGCACACATAAATGGACAATGTTCTCGGATTTCATTTCAACTAAATTCACCCTAGACAATATGCACTTCTAGAAATGAACACAGTGCTGAAAACTGCCAATAAGTAAGCATCAACGCTATCATTATATCTTTTAAGAGTCGCACTTCGGTTAACGAATCCATGAATTGTCAATAAAGACATAAATCATGCAGCATTCAATAAATATACGTTATTATTTGCATTAAATGAATTTTGAAACAATCGTGATAGATTTAAGCTTTAAATAAGCTGTCAGCTTAGCTTATCTATTTGCATATAGCTTACTTACATCTGCTTACGATGACAAGCTATTAAAGTAAATAAGTACTCAATATATCGACAAATCGAGAATTAAACAATAAACATATGTTACTGAATGCTTCATATAAATTCACCACTAACATGATGGATAACAGTTAGAAAATCGACAAGTAAATAAATCAAAAGATGAATAAATGAACAAATTGAAAAATCCGCGAAAATTTCTTTGAAAATATTCTTTTTTTTTTTTTTTTCCTAGAAATCTTAAGAAAATGAACAAAACGTAATGCATGAACAGTCTCCAAATTAATTGATTTCAAAATGAAAATGAGAATGAAAAAAAAAAAAAAAAAGAAAGAAATTACCATCTGGTTTCCGTCGTCGTTTCACATTGTTAATATAAGCACTAGTGATACCATCGATATGACTATTACTACTATTGCTGTAACTATTACTAATTGTCATGTGACAATTTGGAGATGGTACTTCAATTGGTACTGAATTATCATGTCTTGATAATGATCGACAGGTCACTGAAGAAGATTCCATCTGCATAACCGGTTTTTCTAGTATGCATAAATTGGATTGTTGATTCTGAATCGGAGGTGATAGTGATATCTCTTTTGATGAAATTGATGAATTCTGATGCAAATTTGTGGCAGTTGTTGTATGATGTAATTTCGTCATAGCTGCAAGCAGGAAATGTGGCGTTGCTGTCATATCTGAAGTGTGTATTTCGTAATATCACGATTGGAATGGCTTCTTTTAATTTTATGATTAGTCACGTAAATTTCAAATTTGAACGTAAAAAATTGGAAAAAAAAAAACATTGCAAAGAATACGATAGATAGCTAGCATCCTGACCTCGCTCGCACAATCGAATACAATCATTCCAAACAAGGAACAGTGTGAATGAAAATGAAAGCTTTCACCAATCCTCTAAACAAAGCAAATCGAGTAGTAGCAATAGCAGGAGGAGTGGGAGTAACAGTTGCGCAGATCACATGCAAAATAAATAACAATGAGAGAAGACAACACGCGGCGGTCCTTACTACCCGCAGATGGTTCATCAAAGTGACTTCACTCCATCTCTCTTCGTATCTTTCCATTTCTGCATGCGTGCGTGCGTGTGCGTGCATGCGTGTGGGGTATATGTATGCGTGCGTGCTTATGCTTGTATTTATTTGTCCGCAAGAAAGAACTCAAAAGTGAAGTAACAATGATGAAGCAAGCAAGCAAGCAAGCAAGCAGAAAGAAGCAAGCATTGGTGTGTACTTTCCACTTCCGCCCCCTCCCCCGTACCTCTGATAGGAATACCCGAATTGATGATGATGATGATGATGATGATGATGATGATGGTGATGGTGATGGGTGGTGCACAAGTAACTCCACCTTAAACTTTCTTCCTTCAAAGGGAAACCGCTCGGAGATGATTAGGATATTCCCGCAGCTCTCCTCCTCCTCCCCCTCCTCCTCCTCCTCCTCCTCCTTTATCCTAACTTTCTGACCTTTAGGCTAATAACGCTTTTCCTTCTTTCCATTTCCTGACCTTCAGGCCACAAGCTTTGCACTTGTCAACTTTTCCATTTGTGTCCTCAACTTGGCCATTCGTTCCCCGCTCTCTCAATTCTCTCCATCCTTGCTCACTTTAGACCAGATGATAAGTCTTACTCCATTAAGTAGCAACTACGGTAACAGCCACCTGCTTTCTTACCAATTCTTCCTCCGCCCTTCCTTAAAATTTTTGCTTTACAAAAAGCTAGCTCAACTTCTTCCGAAAGATAGGTAAATTCTATTTCTCGACCCTTCTCTCCTCTCCGCTCACTGCATGCATTCGTAAATCTGCTGCAAACTTTACCAATGAATGAAATAACATATGCATAGGTAAAATTCGCGTGCACGATAAATGCAATTTCTCGCCGCATTTTAAAAGAGATGTAAAATGGCTAATGAAAATTAACTCAATAAAATATATGATACTGTTAGCACAAAGTAATTACTTGTTTCTTGGCTCATTTTGCACCTCCCTTAATTATGGCTAATTTTTCATTTGGCTAATCTATTGGACTTTTTAAAAGCAATTAAAAGCAATTGAATTTAATTATAGCTAACTTAGATGAAGTTGCTATTTCTCGACTTCCTTCATGGATCTATGTTTATCATTTCCGTTAAATAACATTGTATTCTAGATCAAATTTATGACAAATTAAACACTGAAAACTTCAACATGAAAGAAGCACCATGACCGTAATATCCAATTAACAAAGTGCAAGTTGAATATTTCGAAATGGAAAGTTAAAAATCAGTGAAAATGGGAAAATTTCTGGACTAATTTGTCAAATTTCCCGAAAAAGGAAGCATTCCGCTGAATGGACTTTTTTCCTAAATCGTTCTTCTCCCTCCTTTTTTATGAATTTTTTACTTCATACATTTTCTATTTTATTTGTTGATGTAAGATATAAAAGATATATTAAACTATCTTTCAAAAAAAAAAAAAAAAAAAATTATGAAGCGATATAACGAAATTCCACTAGAAACAAGTTTTATAAGCGCTGAATTGATATATGCAGTTGAAAATTATTAAAACTTGAGCTTTCAATTCTTTAGTGATTTGAGAGCTCTCAATTCTGTAATTATATTGATATCTAAGTCTCGAGATAATAAATATTGATATCTAAGTCTTGAGATAATGGACAATTTTTTGATTATAAAATCTATTTAATACATATTAAATTGCTATAATATTGTACAGTTTTAAAATAAAAATTGATTATTGAATTAAAATTATATTTCAGAATAAAAAAGAAAAAAAGAAGAAATCAGTGAAAATTAATCAGAAATTATTGATGGATGAAATAAAAAAGCCTAGAAAGAATATGAATGAAATAGCCGATGAGATGATAGCTGATGAAGATGAGCAAAAAATTATTCCAATAAAATAAAAGGAAAAAAAAAAAAGAAAGAAAGAAAGAGTTTGGTTGAATTGTTAGTTTTTTTTTTTTTTTTTTTTTTTTTTTTTTTTTTTCAAAGACAAATATTAGATCATGATTGTCAAAAAAAAAAATTATCGGTTCGCTCAGTTGCTTAGCAGCATTATTGAATTCAAATTTAACCAATAAATTATATACTAATAAATTTCAAGAGGAGAAAAGTAAAAACGATCAAAAAATATTGAGTTTTTGAAAAATTTTTATTAAAATGTTTTTATTAAAATGAACAAAATAAATAAATAATGAATGGACAGTAGTGATTGTTGTTGTTGTTATAGTAGTAGTAGTAGTAGTAGAAAAGATTGAAAAAAGTCAATTGCGGTATGGTATATGATAATGACAGCAGCAGCTGGTGAACGTCGCTATCATTGTCGTCGTATAGACATCGCAAAGCTCTCGATTAGACGATATCCCAAACTGGAATGCATGAAAGTTGAGCAGATGTTCCAGAGAAGAGAAGAGAAAAATTTTGGAGGACAATGTTTATGTGACATTCAAACTTTCTGCATTATTATTTCTCTTTCAATTAATCACTTTTCAGGATAATTTCATTCAATCTCATCTTGCTTAATCTCAGCTAATCACTCACTGTTCTTTGATCATTAAAATTTTGATTGATAATTATCATTGATCTACAGCTAATGAAACGTTTTTTTTTTTTTTTTTTTAGAATCTAAATCAATCAATCATGATAGAATAAATGATTGATTCTTGTTTTATCAACTTTAATTCCTTCAAAATGGTAGATGTCAAATAATAGTGGTTTTTATTTTTCGCAATGGCTATTTTTTGACTTCATCCTGCATCGAAATTAATCATGCAATAAAAACATGCCTAATTTGGAAGTAAATGTCGCAAATTGCACTTTTAGCTAACATTTGTAGTCATTAAGTTTTTCTTTATGACTGTTCTTTGGGAAAGCATATTCATTGTAAATATTCAATTTATATTTGAGAGGGAAAGAAAGAATTCTTTTTCAACGACATGCAAAGAATATAATTTAAAAAACAACATGAGGATAGATCGAGTTTTATTTGCATCATAAATCTTGTTACAGATGCCATTATTGAAAAAGTTATACTTTTGCTAAAGTGCCTAAGCCAGAAGACTAGACCGATAAATCGTTGGCAACCATTTAGTGTCTTATTTAAGCCTAAATGAGCTACTTCTATTGCTGCATTTTATGAGCTTGTTAAGAAAGTTTAAATATGCTTACATTATGAAAATATTGTGTTGAAATTTTCTAATCAAAATTTGAAAAATAATTTGTCATCAAAAAAATTCAATTAGTTTTATAAACTGAGATAAAGCATTTGGAAGAGAAAAAAAAAAAAAGAACTCTGTAAGTTATGATAAGTAAACAATTGACATATTTTCAACAAATCAATCAACATAATCCAATCAGAATTATGCAAGCTATAACAATTAAACAATCCCTAACTACGGTAGCAAAAAAACCTCAGAAGTTATGGATAAGTAATGATACAGTAGGATATATTATAGCTTTCCTAATCATTGAACTACTAATAATTAGCATGATTGATAATCTAATCACTATCAATATCACACAGAATAACCGATCAGACAACTGGTTACATTACTAAACTTACTTTTACATATGACTATCAGTTTTTGAATGAGTCACATTTCTCTGATGACATGATGAAAGTTTCTCTCTTGGTGAAATATATATTATGATCTATTAAAGCGTGTCAAGAAGTTTTACATCTTAAATTCTATCACGGAATACGTGAACGGATGCGTAAGGAAGTAAGTAAATGATGTTATCAGATGATAAGTTGAAAGAAGGAGTTTATTCGAGCACCTTAAACTCTATCACGGAATACGTGAACGGATGAGTAAGGAATTAAGTAAATGATGTTATCAGATGATAAGTTGAAAGAAGGAGTTTATTAGAGCACCTTAAACTCTATCACGGAATACGTGAACGGATGAGTAAAGAATTAAGTAAATGATGTTATCAGATGATAAGTTGAAAGAATGAGTTTATCAGAGGTGTCGAAGCATTCCATATTAGATGGACGAGAATGGATGTGAAATGGATACAGTGGGAGAGAATAAAATGAAAAAATATTTATTTGTTCATTAAATTTGCTGCTTTTGCTGCCAAGTTGAGATTAGATTAGAAACTACGATAAGATTTATGTTTCACTGTATCATAACAACTGGTCTGAAATTTGAGATGATAATAATTGGTGATAAAGGTTTAATATTCTCTTTTGTGAAGTTGACAGTATTGTTGGTGATGATGATGATGATGATAATGATTATATTAACATGACAATAATGATTATATTAACATTAGCAATAATAATGATAATAGATGATAAGGAAATACTGTTATCTGTAGGGATACATGGTAGGATTTTTGATTTCTAAATTTCCAAATCTTTCAGTAATTCACGTAATACGTGAATAGCCAAAGTTTGATTATGTTAGACAAAATTTTTACCTAAAATTACTCAACTATTGGAGAGTATTTAGGAATTGAAATATCCATAAATTTAAAACGATTTTCAGATGACAATGATAAGTAATGACAAGACAGATGACATGACAATGATAATTGTAACAAACTGTAATGATTGCAATAAAAAGAGTGAAATTATGATTGAAATATGAGAGTTTCATAAATTCATTGCAAGATAATGTCTAATTTTGTACTTCGAGAACATTTCGAAAGTAAAAATCAATTCTTCTTTTTTTTTCTTTTTTTTTAAAAAACAAAATTGATTTTTGATTCAATTTAATTACGAATCTTAACTTCTAAAATCACAGATTTCGGTAAAACATCAAAATGATTACTAATGCCAATATGAAATGAAACAAAAAAAAAAAAAAAAGAAAAAGAGTGATACAGTGAATTTCAATTATGAAATTCGTTAAAACTCCATTAATTATCAAAACGAATTATTTGTTCGCGAAAATTACCAAATTGCAAAAAGAATGGAGAAAGGAGGAAAGAAGAATGAAACAAGTTTGTTCAGTTCAATAAGTTTGCAAAAATTTCTCTTCTGATATGATAACAAAATGATCAGCTTATCAGGCAAGCATCCAAAATGATGAATTGTAGGATCGATGTCAGATTCATTTCATCTGGGGCAATTATCAACAGATTGCTGAAATAAATATTCGCCAGATGGGCTAAAATTTGTTAAAATTCAAATGAAATTAAATCTGCACAAAATTAACATTCCATGCAAAGTAGCAACAAATATAAATGATGTTCAAAGCAATAATCAAACGCTCAACAATCAAAATTTTTGAATTTGAATGAAACTGCAAACCATATGTCGTCAATTGTGCATACTGATGTCTGTGTATGTTTGTGTATGTGTGCATGTGTATGTATGTATGTATGTATGTGTGTATGTGTATGTTTGTATGTTTGTGTATGTATGTTTAAGCATCTGCGCACATGTATGATCGGGTTGTTGTATTGGAAGGATATTGGTCATGTTGAACATGGCTGTTTCAAATTTTCATTAGCTTAAGCTGACAGGATAGTATTTGATCCTTTGATCGATTGATTATTTTCAATCAATGGTTAAGCATGATTAAGAATCTTTACAAGAATATTGATCATTATTAATATTTTAATGCAAACATAATCCGCAACCAAAAATTGCAATCGAAAAAATGCATAATTATAAAAATTTACTCAATCGATCGGAATCAGAATTTCAATCAATTTTATCTCGACTTGCTTCAAATTTTGCAATTACATTTAATCATCACAATTATTTCAATAATATTGCACAAATTTTTCAAAATATTACTGTAACGAAGCTATATATTTTCATCTGTTCATATTCTCCAGAGAATAAGCCAAATTCTTTGCTCAAATTTACCTAGGTATTTCTAAGCCTTTAGGCCAGTTATAGACAAGCCAGAATATATTGTCTTAAAAAAGACAAGATAATTAGGAGTTAATTAGGCTAAGTGAATCTATTCGATAGTTTGATTGTAATGAACAGTAATCAGATATCATATCTCCTCTATCTTCATATAAATTATAAACAATGACAATAATCAGTCATTTCTTACATTACCGCGCATTGCACCTGTCATCGAGTGGTACTAATCGTAATGCTACTTGGATAATACCCTCGCTTGGGTCAAAGGTCATGCTGAGTTTATGCTAATATACACATTAGGATAAGACGACGTACCTACCATAAATATGTACAATGACTCAGATACACTTATATAAACATGCACTCACACCCACTCATCCATTTGATACGTCCGCAGCAACACGCCCACACACAGACACACACCCACGCACCCACACCTACACATTTACATATGCATATATTCTACAAAAGGAAGTTTTTGCCATGGCTTGAAGACTTTTTTGATGTATCGCGGATCATTTGTTTCTTCATTAACTTAATGAAACAGAAGAGGACAGGTAGAAGACAGGTATGCGGAATAAGTGTTTGTAAACTTTTCGAAATCCTCAGGTAGACATTGAATTGCAATTAGATTTTGCTTTTTGCATAAAATTAATTTAAAATTTCTAAATTATTTCATCATTTCATCGAATTTGAAAGAAAAATTTAATTCTTAAATTAATATTGAATTTTTATTTCATTAACATTAGCAATTATATGATACTGTTTATCGTCATTGAAAAACAAAACTAATTAACTAATTAAAAAATTCAAGTTCCAACTGAAATCTGAGACTATTTTGGAAAGAAATGAAACAAATAGCAGCAGCATCTATTGGAGCATTCAGTGGTAAGTTGATTTTAATTGAATATATTTGAATCTTCTGAAATTATTTTTTTTTTTTTTTTTTTTTTTTGCCGAATTAATTAATTTTGATTTTATTTCTTTTTCATCTAATACTTGAATTCGAAACTGAAAATATCTCATCGGCGATTGATGATTGCAGCAATTTCAATTATTTGTATACAACATTTGATAAATAGCATACAAAATGTTTATGATTTTTTTAAGAAGAAAAATTTCCGAACCATAACTTCTTTGTGAATATTTGATCAAAATTTTTTAGACTAAGGACTAGATAGGAAGGAACTTAAAATCTAGAATCAATTCATTCCAGGAATATAGTATGGTATTAAATGGATAAGAATCGTTTTGATGGCTTTAGATTCAGATCAAAATTATTAATCTTGTTAGAAAAAAGCGAAAAAAAAAAAAAGAAATTAAGGACGAAGAAGAAGAAGAAATTGATCTTAACTGATCTTTCGGTAACCAATTTGATAAAAATCGAAAATTAGATTTCAACTTCTTTTTTTTTTTTTTTTGGGGGGGACTAATCAGTATATCAGATTGTAACTTGGAAAATATCATTCTAAACTTATCACTTTTTGCTAACAAATAAACGAGAGGAATGAAAGTTCTAGAATGAAAGCGATAGAATTAGTTTATGCTTGAAATAAGCGAAAATATGAAATCTGAAGTTGACATCTTCAACGGAATGTTTTTGCCTTCCAAAAAGATTATTCCTTCGTTTTTTCATTTCAAACAGTAATCTGAAAAGAAGTGAATGAGGGGAAAAAAAAAAAAAGAAGAAAAAAAGTACAATTTGTGATTCGTCCAAGCAAGTGTGCTCTTTTCTCATCCAACCAGCCAAAATCAGCCTGAAATAAATAAATGAATAATCAGTGCAAAAGCCTAGGCTTAGGCTACACTTTGTCTCATTTCATCTTTCAACATAACTTTTAAAAGAGGCCAATACATTAAGAGAGCATTGGAAGTGAGGATCCATTACAATTTTGCTCTTTTTTTCTTTTTTTTTTTTTCAGAAACTTCAAAAAGCACTCCTTCTTCACCATAACAACGAGAACAGCAAATTCTCATCATTCAACGGTAGTTTTATTTAATTCAAAATAAGAATTTGAAGAAATGCTAAAGATGAAATATATCCTAAAAAATTTCATTTAGATTTTGAAATCAATTTTTTTAAATAATAAAATTTCTTATGATAATTAATTTTACGATAAAAAAAAAAATGATGATTTCTATCGATCGATAAGAAATATAGCTTATCGAGAAGATTTATTGAATAATTATCTTGTAAAAAATTAATTTTAATTATAAATATTTATTGAAAAATATTAGCATCAAAAGTTTTCATTTATGAATTAACTAAACTATCATAAACATATGATATGAGCTTAAATAGCAATACTCATGGTAGCACTGATCTAAATGGCAAAAAAATTCTAAAATGATGATAATGAGAAGATGATGAAGAGTTTTTATTTCATGGATTATTTATTCAAGTTGACAGAAAATGTCACTATCAGACATCTTGTTGACAAGTACATAAATTTGGCCTAACTTTGTTGTACAATGGATAAAAAAAAAATTTGAAATTAATTATGAAAGCATTTCGACGAACTTATTGACGTTTGTGCAATGGATATAGTAAATTAGAGAAATTACGATACTTTTAGAAATCATTGTTGTGTAAATAATTAAATTTATATGTCATTGATAATATTTCATTCCATCAATTGATTGATTCTTTAAGCGATTGATTTTTGCAAAACAATTATAATTTTTATTTCAAGAATATTCCGAAACTAATTTGAAATTGATACTGGTAGAATTCAAATATAAACAATTTGTAGCTAATTTTAATTTCAAAATATTTAATTCTTCCTGGATTACCTTCTCTCTCTCTCTCTCTCTTCAATAAATTCTCAAAGAAAAATGAAACAAGTAGAAATTTCGTTCTGTCCTTATTTGTATTATTATATTTTATGATAATGCAGAATAGTTTGAAACATTTTTCGAGAATAATTTAAATTTTTCCGTGTAAAGAAAGAATGGAAGTGATGAAAACAGTGATTGATACAATTTCGAGAATCAAAGAAATCGAAATTGGTTAGCAGAATTGGCAATGAATATTCTCGAAATAAAACTAGGCTAATTTTTATGATTAAGAAGAAGAAGAAGAAGAAGAAGAATGTTGAAGAAAAGAAAATGATTTAATAGTGGCCAAGAGAATTGGCTTAATTCATCACTGCGATAAACATGTCAAGCTTATTTCTTCTATTATTAAATTGTTATTTTCTCTTATATTCTTTAATTTAACTTTTTCTTTTCATATTCTAATTTCTTTTAATATATATTTCAAGTATTAAATTATTGTGAAAATAATGTATGAGAAGTGAATAGAGATCATTTAGTAATTAATTCTATTTCAATTTTATATTATCAAATCAAATGATTTCAATTGTATGCATGATGATTTTATTCAAATGTTTAGTGTTGATGCATTTTTGTTCGAATGAATTACGATGGATTTGCGAAAGTTTAAAATTGATTGATTCAAATTCGCAGCAAATCAAATTTCTTCTCAAAATGACCGCAGAAATGAATGAAGCAGGAGAGCAGCTTTTGATTGATGTATCATTGCACTGTAGCACTTTTTTGATTCGTTTCTATTTTAGGGAGAAAGAAGGCAAATGGATGAATAGATGGATTGAATTTAATCAAAAATGCATCATGAATTCAAAGATTTTTTAGTTGAAAAGCATAGCAAGCTTGGAAGATGAATTGAAAAGAAGAAAAAAGGCTTCAATGAAAAATGCTTTAAAAAAGTAAGATTGAATATTAACTCTGTTTGATAGAAAAAAAAAAAAAAAAAAAAAAAAAAAAAAAAAAGAAAACAGGGGAGAAGAAATTTTGTGTTTATAGACTAAAAGATTGATTGATTTACTACCTATTCTTACTTTCGTGGACAATATTACTTTTTCCAATTTAATCGAAACAAAAGTGAATTTTTGTTGCGCTTTCCCTAGAAAGTAACTTTTTGATGTTTTCGTTCAAAAATTAACAAAATGAAATGGATAATTTATATTGTGAATTGAGTAATTTAAAAAATTTTTTAAAATTAAAAGTTTTTAAACGAAGAAAAAAAAATTTTAAAAATTCTTTTATTGACAAAAAAAAAAAAAAAAAAAAATCCATTTATTTTTATAAAATTACAGCGACAAATATGTATTTACAGTTATTCATCATTAAAAGGACATGAAATTTCATTAGAATCATTTTATTACGTATTGATAAAGCGATTTTTTTTTATTCTTTTTTTTTTTTTTTTTTTTTTTTTTTTAAAAAGTTTTCAAGATGAATTCAACAGATTGTCATCCTGTTAAATGGATGTATCAAAAAAAAAGGAATTTTCGAATTTTTTTTTTTTTGAACTGAAAATTCTTGAACTGTTCAATTTTGAATACAAAAAAATGCGATAACTTAATGTAATAGCGGATATGTTTTATTTGCCAAACAAAAACGATCAACTTTGTTGACTATATTGTTAATTATTTAATTACAAAAACAAATCGATTTGTGTGTATCAAAAGCTTATCACAAATTTACAATTGCATTTTAAAATTCCATTTAGAATGTTGAAGAATTTAGCAAATTATGTACTTTCCATATGCGATAAATCTTTAGATTTATTAGATTTTGTAAACAACCCTTATATATGCATGTATGTATTACTATAACAATAACAATAAGAAAATAAGAAATATGTATAACAATAAGGAATATGCTAACAATAAGAATGCAAGCATTGATCTATGTTCTTGTAACAATTACATATTCAATAATTTAATTAATTAGGCAAAAATTAGCAAAAATTTGATGAATGCCAGAAAGACTATGGAATACAGAAGAGAAATATATCAGGTATTGATCTATGTTCTTGTAACAATTACATATTCAATAATTTAATTAATTAGGCAAAAATTAGCAAAAATTTGATGAATGCCAAAAATTGTAGAATACAGAAGAGAAATATATCAGAAGATTTATTTCGAAAAGTTATAAATATGAGAAAAAATGAAATGAAACAAGTTGCCGCTCAATTGAAACAACAATTTGTTTTGACGATGAGCCAAGAAAGGTAAAGTTCATTCATGTACATTTGTTGTGCTATTCATCAAATGTTACATTTCAACATGATAGACTATATACTGTTAAATTTAATTTTTTGAAAATTAACAGAAAGATACCTGTTTACTTTTACTTCATTTATTCATATATTATGAAAGAGTTTGATCTGAAATAATTGTGATAATAGTTAAGTTTAATACTGGATGAATATTTTATGTTTGATAATATGATCGGTGAATTTTTCAGATTGTAATTAAGTTTTTTTCTTTTTTTTTTTTTTTTTGATATCTTTCTCTATTTATCAAAAAGATTTTTGAGACTTATCAAGAAGATTTAGAAATGATAAGGTTTATGTAACATTTTGAGAATTGAAAAAAAAATATTAACGAATCTCAAAAAGTATTTATACATTATAGTTAATGGATGAGAAAAAAGTTTTATACTAAAAGCATAATGGATGATTTAAACTGTTATTGCTCAAAAGGTGAAGTTTTGAAAATAAATGAAAATAATTACGATCGATATGAAAGATGAAAAGAGAGGAATGGAAAGATGTTGGATACTGCAGAATTGAAGAATTCAAGGTGGAGAATTTTGTATGAAAAAAATGAAACATCAAGTACTGAAATGAAGAGAGTAAGAGTTAAATTAAAATCAGTTAAATTTAATCGTATTTGAGTGAATTAAGTAAATTCAAATAAATAAAACTAAATTGAAATAAATGGTTTTATTTTGTTTTCTCTGAATTAATTAAGTCAACAACTAAATTAACGGATGAACCAAGTGGAAAATTTGTTTGATGACTAATGATGATATGCACCTTTTTTTTTTTTCAAGAATTAATCAAAGAAGTGTAAAGAATGCATTAAATTCGAATAATTCGAAGGTCTACTTGAGTAAAATTAAATTAAATTAAAATTAAAAATTTTAATTTAATTAGAATGTTGAAGAGTAGAAATACCGATCATGCAAAAGACTATGATGCCATATTGTTAAGCCATTTAATCTTTCCTCATTATTTTCGCGCATTTTCATTAGTTTTCTTTTCAATTTTATATCCCTTCAATGATGCAATTTAACGACAAATTTTCAGCTTATTCAAACACTTCCTAATCCAATGCCTTACAATGACCCAATTCATGTCATCTTCTTCTTAATTAATCATTAATAATCCTCATTTGTTTGCAAAAATTGCATCAACTAATGTATTTGTTATAAATTGTAGCTGCAATTGTGCAAGACAAAAAGAGGTAAATTAATTTTGAAATTTAAAAATGATTTGTAATAAAATTTTGATCAAAATTCATGACAAAACAAAGGCTATTACATTATTTGACATTATTGCTTTAGCTGTAGTATTTCAAAAATTTCAACTAATATGACATTTGATTTTCGTTAAATGTTGATTGATTATTTATAAAGATAGCACAAAACGTATGTGAAATTCAAAAATATATTTTGAAAAATTAAAACATTATTTGTTTTTTTTTTTTCACCATTATGTTTCCAAGAACTATCAAAAATCTATTCAATGATTTCTAACACTGTTGTTTAGTATTTTTGAAATTTCAAAAATTTTTATAAACAATTTAAAAGGTTGATATCAGGAGACCAGAAGATTAATGTATTGACGTAAATGACGTTTGCCTGTATCATCACAAAATGTTACGTTATCTGACATTTGCCGTTTCGCATCTATAAAATAACAAAATGGATCATTTTGGTTGAAGATATTTCAATAATATTTGACAGAAAACGATTAATTTCGGATGATGAACATTTAAAACTTTTTATAACAATTAAGGTAAATCATGATCTATGTCGTGATGTAATTTTGTAAACTTTGATTAGGCTATGATACATTATATTAAAAGAAAGTAGAAATAAAATTAAATATTGCAAATAAGATAGGAAAGATTAAGCCAGAGCCTCTTTACTAATTTTAGACAAATTCACATCGATTGGCCTGATTCAAAAAAATTCCTTGAAATATAAAAACGATTTCTTCCTAGTATTTTTTCTATTAAGTAAAGTTCAAGTTTATATTCGGGTTAATATTT
Source organism: Onchocerca lupi (assembly GCA_028564675.1). NCBI lineage: Eukaryota > Metazoa > Nematoda > Chromadorea > Rhabditida > Onchocercidae > Onchocerca > Onchocerca lupi. Next base: position 12,957 of record JAOVVO010000393.1, on the reverse strand, counting down.
GCATGGAAGATTCAAATTTCTCAGAAATTTTTTGTGATTTTCTCCTATTTTATAATTTTTTATAAGAAAGAGCCCGTACTAAACTACGAAACAATTTTTTGCAGGAAACAATAAATGAGCAATTTTGAGATGTAATTTTAAGTAATTTTTAACCAAATGAGTAAATTTTTTTTTTTTTAATTTTTTGAAACTTCGTCGTATCATTCACATTCCTTATGCACTTTATCATACTAAAGGGAAAAAGAAGAAAAGCGAATTTGACTAAAATGATAATTCCTTATATCCCTAACGCTTCATTCAAATTTGATAATTCAACGGGGGGGGGGGGGGTTTTTTTTTTCATAATATCCCATCCATTTCGAGAAAAAGAGAGGCTGTGAAAAAATTTAGCTATCATGCTTGATTTTGAAAGTTCGTTGATAGCAAAGGAGCTAAGAGTGTATTGTAATTGAAGAAGTGGTAGAGATTGATGAATTTTTGCAAAATAAAATGAATAGGTTAAGAAAAGCAACGGTTTGGATTTGTGAGTTGTGTGATATCTTATATCATATCATATCATATCATTAATCCATTAGTTTTCATAATGTAATTTAACAAGAAGTTCATTCAATGAATGATAACGATGTTGCATGAATGTATGATGAACAGTTATGTACATTGGATATAAAATATTATTTGTTCATTATAACTTTCGGTTTTTTTGATTTGCAAAATCAAACTGTCATATTATTCACTGTCGTAGTCAATGAATGGTGGAAGCATCAAAGTGAAAGGCTGAATAATCGAGATAAATATAATTGTCGTTTGAATTCCTTTTATCTTCTGTTATTTATTTTCCTCATTTTTCTTTTTTACTTTTTCAGTTACTGCATGAAATTGAAATATGGTTCACGAAATTCAAACTTGAAAATTTTAAGCAACTGAAAGAATGCCAACAGTTGAAGGTGCCTCTAGTGGCCATGGCAGTTCAAGAAATCAGTTTGCTTTTTGGTAAGATATGAAAATTGATTAGTTCATAAAATAGTTCAATATCAACGATTTCTTTAATTTTCGGTATTTAAGCATGATTTGTCGTTACTGATTGTAGCGCTCATAGATAAGTTGCATCTTTTCTTTTGTAATTATGATAACTTAACTTTTTTCAATTTGATCATTATTATTCAGGATACTCGGTTTATGCAACAATTTTGCCTATGTAATTATGCTTAGTGCAGCAGAAGACATACTTTCAGTGGAGGATGGTCCTAAAGCATCCTCTAAAAGTATTGACGATCCTTGCCAGGTCACTGTTCCTGTTGTCTTTCGTTAATACTGATATTAGCTACAAACGTGGGTCAAATGAGTATCATTTTTGGTCATTTATTTTATCCCACAGCTACTGTATGAATTAAAGAGAAAGAGTTATTAAAAGAATAAGCAACGATGCTAACCTTTCATTTTATACATCATCTTTCTTTTCTCATTCTCTCTCTACTTTATCTGTAGTAGTAGTTAGTCTCATATAATTTATTATTTGTCAGATAATTTATGATTTATTGATTGTTAGTTTCTCAGTAATTCGTATGATCCTATAATCAAAGATGTTTATTTAGAGTTCAATTGTTCACCGTCAATGCCAGCCATTATCCACTGGTTCAGTGTTATTAGCAAATATCATACCAAGTTTAGTTGTAAAAATGTTCTATCCATTTGTTATGCATCGTATTCCTTTTGGGTAAGCTATGTATCTTTAAATTTAAATTGAAAAATTCAAAGGCAATTATTTCTTTATCTAACAAAGTTCGTTTCGATTGCTGTATAGTTTGAGTAGATTGATGTAGATTGCAGTATACGACATTTATTCACCGTCCTGCTTCAAATAAGCAGTTTTCTAGTGGTTGCTTTTTCGCGAAATATTCCGATGGGTTTAACCGGTTTGTTTCTTTTTTTTTTTTATTCAACAAAAACATTAAATCAGACTAAATTACTACTGCTTCATTAATTCATTTTCTTTCATGATGATATATAGACTCACTTTCTTCATTAATTTCGATCGAAACAAAAACTTTATTAACATCAAGTATCATTATATTTCACAAATGCCATTAGCTACAATAGCCATATTAAATATGGCTATTTCAGCGTTAACCTATTGCTTTCAGCATAAAGTTTGCTACTTGTTACTATGCTACCATTTTTAGAGATTAGCTCAGAAAAAGCATGGAAATGTTAATGCAGAAAGCATTTACAGGTGTTGCCTTAGCAAGCATCGGAGCGGGTATTGGAGAAGTTACCTTTCTTTCGCTGACCACTTATTTTCACAAGTAAGCAATATTTCATTTTGTTTAGTGAAATTTTTATAATCTTATATCTTCACATTGAATCTTTTGCCATATCTAATTTACAGAAAATAATTATTTTTCAGTTATTAACTGCTTATTTTCAGAAATCAATAAATAAAAATGCTTTTAAAGATGAAATATGTTAAGAATTAACAAATATTTTTTGAAGTGCATTCAATTACTTGAATAAAAGAAATCTAAAATATAAATTTTGGTCAAGATATTTATAGTCAGTATGTCAATACTGTCGAGATTTTCTGACATTCAGTTTACCATCTTCAGCATCTTTAACATATTTCAAGAATAGGATATTAGCTAGACTTTGATGATTGAAGGCGAAGAATCAGAGACACCGATTTTTCTCTCTCAATCAAAGCCTTACCAATATATTTTCAATAAATTTGAGAAAAGAAATTTTTGAATTCGAAATATAAAACAACCAGCAAATGACTGAATATTGAATGCAGTAATGTGGTGGGAGCATGGTCATCCGGAACTGGTGGAGCCGGAATTTTTGGTTCATTTGCTTATGCGATGCTAACTGATATGCATATGTTGGGATTGACACCGCGGATTGCGCTGTTGCTTATGCTGGTTATTCCACTCATTTTTGCTTTCGTGTAAATTTTTATCTCAGTATAAATTTTATCTTCAATATTACAGCATAATTAGACTTACTACTAAAAAGGGTACATTTTCTTAATTTATTACTAGTATTATTGTTTCCCTGCTAGCATTTTATGTTTCATAACTCTTAGTTACTGGAAATTACTGCTGCTACCTGTGAGTATACATCGGGTGTCAATATGTAAACCATCAACTTATTTAGTCACCTATGCAAGTAAGCATTCGATTTTTGCACTTCAACAAACTAAATTTAGATTATGTAAATTTTAACACTTTCTTCGCTCATGAATAAATGAATAATATATTTAGTATTTTACGATTTAGATGACGCTAAATGAATAAATTTTCCAAATATATAAAGAATAGCTTCATTTTTTTTTTTTTGAATAGTCGGTTTTTTGTGCAAATATATAATGCACTCTTTTTATGTATTTTTTATGTAGTTAATTTGACAACTGGATCTTTTTTGGAGTGCAGTTAAATGATAAATTGTTTTTATTCTTTTCACTCTCTCATTGATAGTTTATGACTTTTTTTTTTTTGAGACAACGAAGTAATTGATGAAAAAATTTGAATTTAAAAAGTCGTTTCAGCATTAAGCAGACGAAGAAGGAGCGATATAAGCAATGGCGATGAAGCAGCGCAGTTAATTAGTTAATGTTTTGATATGTTAGCTTCTATAGGTTTTATAAGCATTAACTATAGTGATTCTGTTGTTACATAAGTTGAATAGAGCTGGCATTAAGCTTTGAAAAAAAAGCATAAGTTTTATTTTTTATAAAATCATAAGCCTTATTTTTCTTTATTTGCTTTATTTTTTTCCATCTGCTTGAAAAAAATGTCAGTTTTTATATTAGCTTATTTCTTTAACAGCAAAAAAAAGAAAAGAAAAATTCATTCGAAAGATCTGGAAAATTTTGTGAGGTATTTCGATGATGTGGCATTCTTGCTTTTTATAGATAATTATAATAATTCTGGTGATGAGCTCGTTTCTGCTATTGAGCAACAAAGTTTCAAGAATAAATTGATAATAGCCAAAGTAATATAATTTCTTATTATGATTTCTTATATCTTGTGGTATGAAAAATAAGCAAAATAATTTGCTAATAATACTGCAAATTTCTACAAAAGTTTTTTCATGAACGTGTTGGATATTAGCTCTCATTAGTTTATTACGCTACATTTGCAATGTCAGAACTTATTAGTATAAAAACCCAAAACTCAGGCTCAAGTAATGTTGTTCATATAAAAACTTAGTTATATCTTTCATCAGAAAATGAATAATCTTATGCTGAGCCATAGAGTAATATAAGCAGGTTTTTTTTTTCAGTGCAAATTAAGTATTAAATATAAATAAGCTTAGCCTTTTATATATGCATATTTTCTGCTCGATTTTCTAATAATGATGTGAAAATAGAATTTTAAGCTAGGATAAAAGGCAGTTACACAGATCATATCAATAAAATTGTTCTTTTATAAGTACAAAATGAACTACAATTTCCTGAATTTTTTTGTTTTGCAGCCTCTTATTTTAAAATATATGTTACCATTTGCTGTGGTTTATTTTGCGGAATATTTTATTAATCAAGGATTGGTAAGTTATGGAGAAGTTTTAACTTATTGATTTGGAAAATCGCTATTTTAAATTATTCTTCGAAAGACTTTCCCTTTCTAGTCCACTGAATTTTTACTATAGTAATCGTACTGTTGTGATGGATATTTCCTACACATTACATAAGTCATTAATGTGGCATTCCAACTGTGCAGTATGTTTTCGTACTCTGAAAATATCTCATGTTTTCATTCCATTTATAGAAAACAACACTGAATTAAGCTAACATTTTCACGAAAAATTGGATGATGCTTTTTTTTATGCAAAAATTCTTCAAAGATGAAATATGAGAATTTTGCAGTTGGAGTTACTTGTATTCGACTGTGGACATAGTTTTGGTATTGGTCAGCATGGACAATACCGTTGGTATCAAGTGAGTATTATAGAATTTTTCAAAGCCGAAATTGGAATTACCTCGTTTCGCGATATACTTATATTTTATTTTTGCAGGTACTTTATCAACTCGGAGTATTTATTTCGCGCTCTTCCGCTGAATTTATTCAGCTTCAATCATCTTCTATACTACTGATACCTATTCTGCAAGTAAAAATATTTATCTTTGAGAGACATCTAATTTTAAATTTTTGAAATATTTTCCATATTTCTAGCATATATATATATACAGCAAGAAAAAAAAAAAGAATTATCAGTAGATACTACATTTTGATATGGATTTTCTGACTTCCATTTTTTGTTGTTTTTAGATAGTAAATGCTGTCTTCCTATTTTGGGATGCTCTAAAACAGTTTATACCCCATGTCATCGTTGTATTTATTATTGTTTTCTATGAAGGATTATTAGGTGGAGCAGCTTACGTCAATATATTCCGTTTGCTACATAAGTCGGTGAGTTAATCATTTTGCAGAAAACTACTTTGCTTTCATATGGGACAGACCGTTTAATTTATGAAGTCGAATAAAACTGTAACTGAAAAACTGTCTAACTGTTCTGTTTCACTATCGATTTAAATTGCTACTGGAATGTCATACACTTTCCAGACCTGGCAACTTATTTTGGGCTCTGATATTTCTTACTAGCTCCAACTGATGAAAAAGCCATGTATTTGATTAGTTTATAAAATAAGTTTGGTTTCAAACTTACCTCAGGTAAGTTTGAATCATCCGGGAATTAAAAATATTTCGTCTAATATTTATATTCATTCATTTTATGAGATACACGAAGATTATCCGGAGTTTCTTACCGCTTAATTCAGCATACCAAATGCTAAATATGATCTTTCACTATTCTCCTAAAAAGAGCTTACGCTTTTTGCTATCGAAATTTCATTCGATTTATATATTAGTTAAAGAACGTCTTAATTTTTAATATTCAGTGTTTTCTCAGCTAAAATATCTTCAATTCATTCTTCGATATAACATAACTGTTGTCATCCTGATACAATTACAAGGTATCTGATTGATTATAGAGAAATAATCTTTTTTTTTCTTTTTTTTTTTTAAATTAATTTTAATTCAAGTTTCAGATCCCAGTAGAAGGAAGAGAATTCAGTTTGGGTTTCGTTTCAATGTCTGATTCATTTGGTATTGTGTGCGCAGGTTTTTTAGCCATACCAGCTCATAATTTCATTTGTGGTATGCCTGTTTGAAACTGTTTTATGGTTTTCTGAAGTAAGCGACTATTTATGTGCTGCCATTTTTTCCAAGCAGGATAATAAGCAGCTAGTTTTTTTTTTCAAAACTTTAAAAAGATTTTGTCAAGATGGGCATGTTTTGAAGCTTTTGTTACGGGACCTTAATTATTTGTTGGTAATTTAATGAAATAAAGTCTCGGTTTTTTCACTATCCTTCAAAAGAGGCTTATTACTCGAAAATGCTTCAGAGAAAGGAACTTTTATCATTATTAATGTAAATATACAGAAAATGAATAAGAAAGCGAAATAAATAACCCTGAGAATGATATTCCTTTAAAATTCCTTTAAACTGTGATGTTTCTAACAAACAATATTGCTCTAAATTTTTCCTGATTATTTTTTTCAAGAAATTTCCTTTCAAATCTATTTATTTTAAATAATCCTAAAATCATAAACAAATTAATATATTCTTGAAATATGGATTATCCTAATTAGATTTCGAAAATTATTAGTGATATTACCAATCCATAATAATACGAAGAAAATGAATGAATAAGGCAAATGCAACAATAAAGAATGCAAGCAATGAATATCTTAATCGACGGATGAAATATATCCGATGTTCATTATCAACTTGTGCTCCAGCTAACATTCGTTTATATAATGAACGTTCTTGCTCACGGCAAAGTTTCAAACGTGCTTTCAGACGGCGCAGTTCTTTAACGATAAGCTAAAAAGATAATAAATCAATTATTAAATTGGTCAAATTGCAGCCACTAAAAACAATGTGCAACTAAAAATGAGTCAAGACAAGCTTAGCATAAAGTGAGCTATTTTGCACAGCTGATCAAAACTATAATGAAGAACTTAAGCTTAAGCGACAAAACAAAAATGTACTCGACTTGCTACATTTTAGTTGGTTGATTTGCATTTTATTTGTTTCTAGATAGAGATCTTACGTTTCTCTAACAGGTTCTATGTTGTCCTTCTTGAATATCTTGCATAAGTTTAATTGAAAAAAAAAAAGTGTGTGTAATTTATAAAAAGCGGTGGTGTATGTTTGATTTCTTACATTGAATTGGAATGGTTTGATTTTAAGATTTACCTCGTCACTGGGATCAATTTCATGTGCGATTTTCAACGTATCGATTGCTTCTTCGATAAAATTTAAATTTGCATAGGCATTTGCTCGCCTAAACAATGCTTTCGTATTGCCAGCATTCAAATTCAGAGCATCGTTAGAAGCATCCAAAGTTAACTTCCAGTCGCAAAGCTAGAAAGGGATATATTGGAAAGTGAACTGACAAAATAATTACCTATATATAATACGTAAGGTTTACAAAATGTAGCCAAGAAATCAGTAATCCACAAACATTTGCATTCCAATTAAATCCGAAATAATCTGCAGTAAAATTACTATCAGAACTTTATGAATTCAAAACATACTAATGTTAAACATAAACGACATAAAGTACTGTAAATCAATGAGTCACATACATCAATAAGAACAAGAATTAATGCAATCTGAAAACTAAAGTTATTTATATTTTATGATCTACAGAAATTAGAAGTGTAAAAAAATGAAAGAAGATAATACAATGGAAGGAATTCCCAACCTTCGCATAGCAAACAGACAAATTGGAGTAAATTAAAGAGAATAAATTCCGTAGTGTTTCATCTTCTGGGGGCATATCAATCAATTCGGTACTCCTGAAGAACGGCAAAATTTTTACTAATCAGTTCAGGAATCAGACATTGTAATTTGATGAATCTGAAATAGTTTAATAAAATTTAACAGTATTAATGTAAAATTATGTACTCTTATCTTCCGTTTTATTCAATATAAACTGTATTTAAAATTGAAATGTTTTTGTAACGAAAAGAAGGGAAGGAAATATGAGGTAACATTTGCAGCTGTAAAATTCTCAAATTTCAGTCCTATTTCTTCATGTCTAAGTTATTCAAAGCCTGAACTATTCACCTCTTATAAACATATATTGCTTTTTCCAATTCCTTCCTATTATAGAAATAATTGCCTCTTTCTTTTAACTCCATGATATGTTTCACCAGTTCATTCATTTGCAACGTCGTATAAAATGGTCCATCGGTAATAGAGATTAATTCAATTTCATATTCCATCGTTTGGTACGGTGGAATATTACGTTCCGGATCACCTACGCTACCATATGCAAAACGATGTTCACTTTTTATGGCATCAATTTCGCCTTCATGCATCAGTTGCAACACCATTTCCCATGCTGAAAGATGCATTATTAAAAATACGGAAAAGAGAATAAGGATAGTTTTCATGATAAATTTTTACGTTCAGCTATTTATATCAAAGTGAATGCATCTATAAATTTAAAATTTACTGCATATGTATCTAATAAAGAATGGATGTTTTCTATATTATAAGGTCTCAAATAACTAAATTAAACTTATTCTTAGCGCATGACTAATTCATTCCAATTTAAAAGAAATATCTATAGACATGTATAAAAGATGTTTCTGGATAATCAATAAATGTTTCACTTACACTCATAATAATAGATATTTTACTAGCATCATTATCATTAACATAGATTAATCCAGCAGTACGCCATGAAAATAGTGTTAAATGTATTAGTAAATCTAACGATAAAAGAATCACATAAAAAAGAAATACAACATACCATCGATAACCATGCTGAAACCGAGGACAAATGTTTTCTCGCTGACATTGTCCACTCCCAACTTGATATCTACAACTCGAATGGTCACCTTCTGACCACTCCGGGCTTTTGGTCCTTTACCAACTTTTAACACCTGGAATCCACATTTCCTTCAATTCAGCAATTCATTCAGTACTTCACCAAAATTGATTATAATTTAGTTATGTTTACTTTCTAACCAATTATAATATTTGATTATATTAAACCACTTTTATTTTGTTCAGTTATTGCAATATTTAGTTTTCTTTTTTTTTTTTTTTTTTGGAATATTTCGAATCGACAAAAAGTTGCTTCAAGTAGTTCGTTAACTTGGGGAAGATGATGGAAGGTCATTTTAAAAAAGGAGAGTTTCAAATCAGCTTAAAAAAAATGTAAGTGAGAAGACCAGGATTTAAATAAATTAAAAGAAGCAATCAGATAAATGGTACTGTAAGCCTAATTTGGACTAGAGATATTCGGTTTTATTCAATCACCAAGGTGGTAGTACCACTACCAAAAATACCTTTATTGAATGACCAGATGTATGAATCAATTTTTTAAATAAAGCCAGCGACATAATAGCTTTGATGTGACAACTTATTGGAAAAGTTAACTATTATCTTTAGTTTGTTGGAAAGATTAATTATTATGAAAGTGACCTTACAAAATAACTGTCCACTACCCAAAATATCATTCCATTCTTCTGTGGATGTGGAGGAATGTACGTCGTTAGAAACAGAAAGAGATTGCTCCGTGCGACATTCTGTTTCGAGAGCATCACTGGATGGGCCTTTTGCTTTCGTTGCCAGAGTCTGAAATAAAAGATGAAGTAATGATTAAAATGAATCAATGACTATAAGGGAAGTTTAAAATGCAAAAATTTAAAATCTCGAACCAATCATACTGCTTTTTCTTCCAAACGAAAAAATCTTGATTGAATAGCAAAAAACTAACCTGTATTCTCGCAACACCTGCAAGATCAGAATCACTCAATGCAGCACGCTCTTCGTCAACAGAACCATCTAACGACGGCTCACCACTGCTCACTGCACGACGATGACAATAGTTCTGTAAACAAGTATTTAATATAACGTTAAGTTATAGTTGAACTAACTAATACTTAAAAAACAAATCACACCATTCAAACTACTGCAAACTTTCAAAACAATCTTTTCTTTAAATAAGTTATTCATCTATATTAATAAAATTTGAAATACAACTGTAGATATCACCGAATGCACATGAATTCACTTATGATCTGATTAATGTTTTCTACCAGAAATTTATCACTAATATATTGTTCCAACCGCAACTGCAAATGGCAAAACAAGGGTAAAAATTTTTTGGAAATCTTGACCCTATTAAAATTATAGAAATTTTCTGGAAAACTAACCTGTCATATCCGACGATATTTACTTATTTTATTATGTAAGAAGACAATACATTTAACAACAACCATAACAAAGAGAGGAGGAACAAATAAATTGATAGCTAATTACTAGCAACCTCATTTATATCATCCGAACCAGCGAGCTGCAATTCTTCGCCATTTTCATTCCAACTACAGCCTGACATAATCGGGTCGTTTCTCAATTTCCAATCCTTTTTTTACGTTCTAGTCGTTCTTCAAATCCTTATCGTTCTTTAAATTCTAATCATTTTTCAATCTTTTAATTTTTTTATTCCTTTTTCTTTTCAAAAGTTCATGACGGAAAGATATAAAAAGTGCACGAAAAAATTAAAAAATGTTCAAATGTAATAAATCTAAGAAACTTATTTTCAACTTCATTAAAATTCATGTAATGCTACGATCATGCTGTTCTCCACTGAATTCAGTGGCATGAAGAGAATAAATGAAGTGTAGATGAGGGAAATGTGAGAGATATTTATGAATGTTGATAAAATGATCTAAAGAGAATAAGATAAAATAAACTTAAAAAATTACTAACAATAATCGCATACTATATTTTATCACCAATAAACAATTCAAGTTTCTTGACAAAATATTTTTGTTAAGCGATAATAATTGACACTGAATGTTATCAACACGGAGCACCAAATCTGATACTCAGTTGCTGCAGAAGTTTATTGCTAGATAATTACAAAATCTGATTAATTTGCTTTCACATTACACTAAATCTGTCTAAATAATACCCAGCACTATCAGATAGTTGTGGAATTCATCAAAAAATCAAAAAACTGCCAGAAATAACTCAGTCAAAAAAAATGAAAAATTCTGAGATGTATCATATTTCCCTTCTCTTCTCTCACGTGCCACTTAATAAAATACGAAAACCTTCACAACTCGTAAATTGCCGAAGCGATTCGCATAAATCAGAAAAGTATGGAAAACAATTGACGAAATTCGCAACCTCATCGCACTCATTGTGCAAAAATTTTGTCTCCCATTTTGTATAGTAAGAGGTGGAATTTCGGAATTATAGAAATCCTTACATATTCCAATTTTTCACGTGAATGTTTAGCCACAATTATGATAACTCTACTGATATTTTGTTTTTTAAATTATCTTTCTGAATTTTGCAAAAGAATTTCATTGTAATATCTTGAAATTATTGATTGAATCAAAATTTAGAATATTCTTTTTATCGTGTGTAAAAAAAAAATTTTCGATATTTTTTCGAATAACTTTCAAATAGCAATAAAAAAAAAAAATTTAATATTTTTTCATTTGAATAATTTCTGATCAGTTCTCTTCCATTTTCCCTTTGATTAATTTTCAACTTTGTCAGTAATGTATTTTTAGTTTATCATTGCAATTGTTAGTACAGATGGAGCATTGTCAACATTGTATTGTATATTTTGAATCACAAATATCAAGCTTGATTTCATCATTATTTTATTTTATATTATATATCCTCATCATATCCTCTCTCCATTCTTCAACATTTTTTACTTTCAGAAATATTTTGTTTTTATTGTTATTATAGACTTTTACTTGATCTAATCATTTTTGATATTTCTATTGTAAGTCAATGTGTATAAAACTTGAATTTCAAAAAAAAAAAATTTTTTTTCAATCAATTTCTATTCAATGAATATTGAATTATTAGAGTGAAATTTGAGCTAATCGGCAACTTGAAAGTTTTATTTTTGAGTATAAACAGACTGCTGATAAATGTTTGATCTTCACTCAAATTTAATCATATCAATCAAAATCTTTCGCTTTCTCTTTAAGCAATATCTATCTATCGAACAAAGCATTAAATTGCTTTTAAAATGTGAAAACAACGCGAAAGATAAAATTAAATAATTTTCAATGAATTAAATTTTTCAATGAAATACATGCAAATCTGTTAATTGTTGAGTTTAAAATGACATGAAATAACATAAAAATTTGCAAAATCATTATGATTTAAATACTTTTTCAGTTTGATGCTTTTGTGGATTATTTGAAAATTTGCTTCAGATTATTATATTCGGTCATAGATATGCCTCAGAGTATCGTTTTGGTGACAGTTGGTACCAAGCCATCATGGAAGTAAACATTTATTTACTTTTTTTTTTTTTGTAATTTTAATCTTTTCTTTTTTTATTATCATAAATTTTTCCTATTTTGAGTAATAATAGTTCATTCGTATTTTTACTTTTGAATATATTTCTCAAATTGTTTTTTTTTTTTTTTTTTTTTTTTTTTTGGGGAAAAAAATCTTTTCGAAGTTATGAAATTCAAACAGGGCAACAAAAGTATCACAGACACCTTTTGATTTGAAATGCAATTTATCAAACATTTTCATGCAATTTTCTTCACAATTTTTCCCTCATAGAAAAATTGAAAAGAAATAAGTCTAAACAATCGAGAGATATATTTCCTGTTGACAATTTCTTGATGTAAGTAATAATTAACTAATCGGTGAAATTCTGTTCATTAAAGAAATAAATTATCTTGATTAAATTAATCATTAATATATTTTATATTCGAGCACTAATGATTTCATTTATTCTATTTCGCTCTTAATATACTGATTAACATGTATGCAATTTAGTAATTTCCTTCCCGTAACATATCGTATTTGTCCATTTTCTGTTTTTTGATCCTTTAGTTGACATCAAAAAAAAAAAAAAAAAAAAAAAAAAAAAAAAAAAAAAAAAAAAAAA
>JAOVVO010000392.1:0-76660 GCA_028564675.1 Onchocerca lupi | reverse complement strand
AAAAAAAAAAATAAAAAAAAAAAAAAAAAAAAAAAAAAAAAAAAAACTTGTTCAGGAGAAATCAAAGACGATTTATAAGAAAAAAAAAAAGCATTTTATGTTCATCAGTAAACTGAATCTCAAGAAGAATTCATAATTACATCACTTTTAGCAAAACTCTTAATGAACCTTGCGCTTCCAGACAATGACCATCAGCATCAAGTGTAGCCAAGCACAATTTATCGATATTGCTCATAAATGGGCTTGGTAAGCTATAGACATCTGTCATACTTCGGCTACTGCTACCATTACCTTTTGTTTGCTCATCTGTATGAGATGAACTAGGTGAACTTGGTGACTGACTATCAATAAATTCCAAATTATAATTCTGCTGGAGATTGTGTTCATTTACCTTCAAAACATCAGTAAAAATAAGTCATGAGTGCAAAAAGTCCCCTCATACATGTACTCCAAAAGCTTAAAACAAATCGGGAGCCATATACTGTTCACTGATTGGAAGATGAAACAAAATGGTTTCCCCGGTATCACGAGTTCAGAACACTATTTTAAATGTGTACGCGCTATACTTTAAATTTTTAAAAAATTTTTTGTACGAAATACTGAAATGTAGCCAATCATATAAAGCACCTCATGGCTCGTTTCATTATTATAAAGCTTTTCAAATTTATAGACTAACAAATAGTATCCCACAAACATAATCCTCACTACTACTCAGTTCTAAATTCTCATATTACAATACGATACTCAAAAAAAGATTGTAAAGCTTTTCAGTAGAGGAATTTTATAACTTAATAGAGGAATCTTATAGCTTAATTCAAAATTGTTATTTCGACTGTACTATGTTTTTCTGGACAAAAGAAATAGGAAAAATTTCCAAATTTAACTTACTGAAATGTTAGTCACATATATGCTTTTATCATTCGAACTATTATTGCTTGATACTGTTCCCTCGAGATCCAGTAATTCGCCTTGTACTATTGCCATTTTTTGGCAATCATGATACTTTACGTTTAGCATTATCCCATCACCATTACGTTCCAAAAGTTTGGATAAAGAATTTGTAAGTGCTTCAATCATGATGGCTTGTTTGCTGAACACCTAGAAAGTCAAAAATATTTTATGAAAGCCAAAAAGTGATTAGAAAACCGATAACACTTTTTGCTACGTTTAAAAAAAATTATTTGGCAAAAAAGCTAACTAAATTCAGAAGTCGTAGGAGAGTTAGCCCACAGTTTTAGCTTAAAAGTAAAATAAATACAAAAAACAACTAAGAATCAAAAAATTGAAAACTATTAAAACATTCAATGTTATATGAATGCTATACCTGAAGCATTTTTATTTTTTCTGAAAATTTTAACACTTCAGTTTCAGAATTTGGATCAGTTAAAAATGAAGCATCAGGAAAGGTGAGAAGGAAACACGGGCAATCAGATAGAATGGCTGCTGATATCGCAACTTCGAAATGACTGAAATTATAATTTGAAATTAAGTGGAATTCCGCTGCGAAAATATCAAATATATGTAACAGAGAAAATAAAAAAAAGCTGGCAACTAATTCACAATCACAATCATAGTTATGTAATATTAATGAACAATGCAGAACATATGCGAGCATAAAGGAAAAAGTAAAAGTCGTAATATAGCTGGAGCTAAATTTTATTTATGCAATATCAAGAAACACAATCTTAAAAAGGAACAATGAGAAGAAACTATAAAAGATTATATCTACTGAAATTTAATTAAAAAAAAAAAAAAAATATTCTCGAAAAATTCTGCTTACTGTCGGAAGGCCGAAACTAGTTATAATAGTTTATATTGCTAAGGAAATTTAAATTTGGCAGTTTGTGCTTCTTAATTAAATTGTTTAGCGCTAATAACACTTACGCATTTTTTGGTAAACAGTTTAACATCAACAGTGTATTAATTGGTGCCAGCATCACGCGCACCTCCAATCTTAGTGTAAACAGTCTGTTAGTGATAAAGTTTGCGTATTTTGTTATATTACAAATAGTCTCGAGCAAGCAATCCAGTATATTTTTCATAACTACCCACTAAAGATAAGGTCAACAACTTTTTTTTTTCTGGATCAAAGCACAGCAACATTTTTTCTGGATTAACAGTCAACAACATCCATTATAAAAACAACACTTCTTGACCAAAACACACATTTCACAAATTTTCCTTTTTTTGCTCCTACTTCCTATACATCACTTTATTTTCATTTCATTATCAGCTCTATAATAATTGTGATTTTATTATTCGCAAAGTTTATAATTAACACCAGATAAAGTGTCCGCTATCAAAACTCTTCAGCAATCATCCACACCATCTCAAATAACTACATCAAGCTCATCCAAATAATTTCCTTAAGATATCTTCCAAAAAAAAAGAAAAAAATCCAAACAATTTCCAACAGTTGCTGCCATATGTAAACGATTACGCAGTGCTGCTAATCTTCAAAAATAATCAAAGAGTCTAAGAACACTAACTCATCGATATAGCGGCAATCACAATCATGAAGTCGCTGTACGAGCAAAACTTCCTGCTTTGCTTCATCGGCCAATGTAATATATCCGCAACTGATTCCAACAAGAACCTGAAATGAAATAATGGACATTTCGAGAAATGATTACAAGAGCGAAATTTCTGTGCAATTTTAGAAATACTATAGTTTCATATTTGCATTCGACTACTAACATCTAGTTCAGTCAATTTTGAAAAGCAACAAAGCAAACATTCAAATTTAAAAATTGTTTTCAAGAATAAGTAAGAATGAAACTAATAAGCATTAAGCGTAAACGATACCGGAATATCTGGTAACGTCACCGAAAGTATCATTTTCTTGATTTCTTTTAACTTTCCCCCTACTGGTCGTTCAATGTATCCACGGAAAAATGCAGCTCTGAAAGATATTAAAATGTAGAGTGGATGAAAATATTACATCAGGATTTCAATTGAAGTAATGAATGTGAATTGACTTGATTTATATATGTCTCGCTTTTCGTTCCTCATCCAACATCTTGTCAATCACTTTGAGCATTGTTCTACTTTTAAAGCATGCATAACGCTGACAAGTAATTATTATTTTTGAAATAAGTACAAATTATTTTATCATAAATTACTCATTAATCTTGTTGTATTCATTGTTCGTGAAAAAAATTCTCCTAAATTTTTGTAAATGTTTTCACTTTTAACAGCTCTCTCATTTCTTTTAATTGATTCATACCAAAATGTGAACAGAGCACAATAGTAGAAGAAACATAAAAGTTAGCATTTAAATTATATCGTTCAATATCAAATATTATTCATATCTGATAGTGGAAAAAAAAAACACGATTATTTAAATCAGAACCAATTCTGGAAAATTCCTAGCAAACAATAAAAAATAAAAATAGGAGCAATGCTTGCCCATAAAAAGGTGTATTACGAATAATATTGAGATATGCTTTTCGACAGTTATGCTTGCTCTCAAAATTCAGTTTAATATTTCGATATTCTTGAAGAACACGTGTTTCCAAACCCTTGCAACCAATAATCGGAATACCAAATAAATGAAATGTTTTGACACTATGCCGATACTTCAACGGAAAAAATGCCTCTATCTCCTCTCTGCAAAATCATTCATCTTTACTGTGACCGAAATAAATTTCTTAATAAACTGGTCATAAAAATTTTTAATAAAAATCGGAAAGTTGGGTATACAGTACCAATTTGGATTTCCATAAAATGGTCATATTTTCCCAAATTTTTGAGATTCTGAAACTTAAAAAAAAAATCACATACCCAAACAAATCCAACTCCAAACCCTCATTCGGTTCTAATTCGATGGCCATCTGTAGGGTTGCTAATTTTATACTTAAATCAATGTCGCATATATATCGACCGTCTAGAACTTCCTGCTTTGCACTTCTGTACAATATTTCCGTTAATACTTCATTTGTATAATCTTCCTCCAACTGAAAAGTTCGTGCGTCAATTTTTTACAAAAAAGTAGATTGACACAATGATGATTCTGACTATGTAGGTTTCATTCAAACAGTAAATTAATTTTATTTTTCCCAACCCTTCCAATTATTTTCAACATTTTGAAAGTCAATTTTTATTTTACAATTTTTGGCACTCTCACTTCGAATGATACTTTCATCTGTTAATTGATCGCCAATATAATTTAAATAATGTTAGAAAAAAGCTAAGCATTATGTACTTCACGCTCTCGTTCAACGGAAAGTTGCACATTTCGTTTCAGTACAAGAAGTGGTTCATCAGCAATTGATTCACTACTTTCAGCATTTGTAAATCTTTGCAGGAATTGTATCCAATTTTTCCGGATTTCATATGGATTATGATGTGGTTTCAGTTGCACTTCTGAAAAATTAAATTTCAAATTTTGAGGTCTGAAAAAAAAGTGAAAAAAATGCAATTGTAAGTTAACAAATAAGTTCTAGCATACCTAACAAGTCCGATACCATCCAAAGAGCGCATATTTGCTTGAAAATGTCAGCATCAATATCCAGATGATCAGAAAGTAACAACAGCAAGCTTGATGCTGTTGCCAATTTGCCACCCACTAGGGAAAATTTGAGACCTGCAAGAAAAGACTCAGAAATCATGATTAATTCCGAGAGATTATATAAAACATGAGAGGGATTGGCTATGTATCTGTCAGATTTTTTTTTTTTCATGAAGTTTCACATTTTTCAGAAATGTTTGAAGTTGTGCAGAAAAGTATGACAAAAGTATGACAGTATGACACAAAAGTATACATGGAAGAAAGAAGTGCCAATAGTAGCAAAATAATTGCAAAATCTGAGTTCAAATCATTAAATAATCATAAAAGATGTGAAACTTTATGGACAAAGAAATCTGAAAAATAACGACAAAAAGGAGACAAGAATACTAAACAATAAATTTGATAGCAAATAGTAATGAGAGATTCAACGTGAAGAAAAAAGTTGGCGTATCAAATGAAGAAAAGGTTGTATACGTATCGACCATGAAATATAAAAAAATGTAGCGCATTTAAAATGAAATTAATTCCAATTAACTCTGAAATATCGTCTGAAACGATATAGCTAGCGCTTTTTGAAAGAATTTAAAAACTTCGAAAAGATTTCATCACATATAAAAAAGTTGCCTAACAAAAAAACCAAAACGAAATCTTCAAATTTCAATTTCAATATCTCTTTCTCCTTCCACAAGCTCATATTCTTACCCAACTAGAAAAATTCGATCATGCATTTCGCTAATTAAATGAATTAAATAGAATTTAACTTTTTTTCGTTTTTCCGCAAAATTAATGAAGCAGAGAATTGTAAAAAATTAAAGGAAGAAAAATCGACCTCCTTCATCAGCCCAATAAATCGTAATATCCAACGAATCGTCTAATCTCGAACTGACAGGTGTTGATTGCTGCGAACAACCATTCTGGTTCACATCAATCAAATGACTTAAATTGAAAATTTTTGTACTGTTAGAAAGTAGTCCAGTTTTATGCATCATTATTCAACTAGATAAGTTCTATATTCTCTCTATCCATCTCTTATTTTGTCTTTGATTCTATTCTACAAAATTTTTAATGAAATACGTATTAAAATATAATATTAAAACAGTCGCCCAAAAAATTTTGCTCTTTTTGACAGTAACCGCATTTCTTTTTCATATGCGTTATTGATAACAAAAAAGAAATTTTTCTTTGTCACTGACTAATGCATATAATTCACAGAGTTTTTTTTTTTTTTTTGAATATCAACTTTGAATGTGGATGATTTCTAATAGTTTTTTGGAACAGATTTCATAAGTACTGTGTGGCAGACGTTCGTATAAATTATATATTTTTGAGTCAACAAAAATAAACTTGACTCTACGATTGAATGCTTTCATTTCGGTTTCAACAGAAGTATTATTAAATTATTTATACAGATACAGTATATGATAGCAAATATAATAAAATAATTTCAAGTTAAAAAGCTCATGAACTAATTTTATGAATTTCCTGGAACAGTGCCCGTGAGGATATTCGGAGATTGGTTTCTATGAATATATATAAATGTATAATGTCGCACCTTAATGTATAACCAACCGGTGAATTAGCAAACGCTTGTGCTTTTCGTGTTGACTTCAACTCTCCGACATTGGTTGCTGCTTCATCCTGGATATAACATATATTTGAAGAATATGATCTTCAATAAATCAAAATTTGGACACTACAAAATAAAGAAGCAAGCCTATATGTGTTCCACTTTCTTAATTATGGTTTTTCTTCTGGGTCCCAACCCATCGTTATGGTCTGGAGCGAACTGAAATATATGAAATGAAGCTTAGATAATCTTAAACATAGTAACAATAGTTCAAATCATTGGAGTAAAAAAAAAAACAATTCACATAAAAAAATTAACTAAAAAAGCTGAAGTAGTTTTCGAAATATGAAAAACATTTAGAAAAAAAATTACGCAATCTTATGAAATCATAGACTCATAGACTCTTTTCCTAATAATAGAAATAAAGATTTGTATGAGAAGGATTGTAAATATTCTGAATTTCAATATCTTATAAATAATACCTGATTCTGTAGCACAACATGCTTTTTTTCTGATGAAGGGTTACTATTTAAAATTTTCTTCTGAAAAACATGTGAAGATTTAAACACAATACGAGGTTGCAGTCTATACAATCTCAATTTACAAATGAAAATTTCGGAACATAAGAAACTTTTCAAAGTCATTATTCTTACCAATGCATTCAGTAGCCATTAAACATCTACTGTGAACATAAATGTTTAATTTGAAGGAAAAAACTGTAGACTGTCAAATGGTAAAAAATATAGGCAAATGAATACATGAAACAATAAGTAAATATGACGATCGAAAAATAGATATTTGACGGAATAAGCAATTATTCCAAAAAAAAAAAAAAAAAAAAATACCGGTAATGAGAGCTTTAAACGATGCAAATTAATATCAGATGATTCAATGAGCTTTCTTTGTTTTGTGTCTTTTTTCTCATCTTTTAAAACATTCATCTCTTCAATAACTCCTTGTCAACTGAAACGAAATACCATCACATTAAAATAAAGCATGATAGACGACGTGAGCTAATTAATCGATTTGTCTCAGTTTTTGCACCGAATTCACAAATAATAAATACGAAAGTAAGATGAACAAATATAGTTCCAAAGAAACATATATATTTCAAAAATAAAGAGCCAATGGAAACCGAGAAGATATGATAAAAGCGAATCTATCTGGTGCAACTAATGACAATAACCTGAATGTCCCATGAATTTTTGTTCCTTACCTTAATATTGGCGAATAATTTTCAACACTCACAGAAAATATTTCATTACTTATGCGAAACATCAGTATAAATAAATAGCAAAAATAGATAAGCCTTCTGAAATATGAAACAAGCAAATTTTTTCTTCCTCATTCTTCTCTCTACCCTATCCCCATCTCCAATGAGCTTGAATAATCAAAAGTTTAAATTAATTAAACAAATGAATATAATACTATATGCAGAATCAACTCATAAATAGCTAAAATTGTTTCCTATCATCCTAAAATTGAATATTTTTCATCACCTGAGGGTATTCTCAAAAAAATTTACTGCATAACACAGATGCAAAATATACGAAATAGAATATTAAAGTATGGGTTAAAATTACTCGAACAATGTCTTTAAGCACGAAAAAGTGCCGATGATAGAAATAGATGATATGTGATTTTTTCATATTTCCGTCAAAAATTGGCGGGTATCATTCATACTCAGCAGATTGATACAAGATATTTCCACAGATCAAAAATTTACCTTTGATTAGATTGTCGATTACTCAGCCCATCGGTTATGCCGATCAATAACTAGTGTCTTCAAGATTTGTGGATGGAATTTAAGAGTTTCTTAAAGTTTTCTAAGTGCTTAAATAATTCAATGATCTGATCAAATCGGATTTTGCAGAAAAACTGGAAAATGTGACATATTCCTGTAAAATTTGCCTATACAAATGGAAATCAATAAAAATTATCCGATATGTGGGGGAGAATTATGAACAATTATTAATTTTTGATCTTTTTCATTATCGAAGTCAAACTTTATGACTCATTACCTAAACATGAATTTATTATTTAATTTCGTTAGCCATTTGATTTATACATCAAACCGGTTTTTGAAGAAACGCAGTTTACAGTTATGATAATGGAACTCGTCATTACCATAGCACATTATAATTAAAACAATCTATAACTTGAAAACTATTTAATTTTGTTGGTCATCTGGATGGCTATATAAAACAACTTCGATGACAACTTTCATTATTCACCGTCTCGAGAATCATCAAAAAAGAAAAAAAAACAACAATAACAATCCCAAATCTCAAAATAAAACAAAACAAAAAACATTTCTAGACTAAAATAAATAAAGAAAAAAACAAAAACTCAACAAAACCCTGAATTAAAATTATATATATATATATATATATGTATATATTTGTTTCATGATGAAAACATATCAAAAGAGCTTTTCTTAAAAATCTGAAGAAAAAAAACATTTCTACGATACAAATCATGTTCTTTCTTTATTAGCGATGGAATTCCAAAAAATGAGCAATAACAAAAATTCGATATTGATTGATTAAAGAACTCACATGACATCATGAAGACGACAGACAACAAAATAATAACACTCTTGTTAACATTGTTTTCAAAACGTGTTTCCAACACTCGCATCACTGATCGAACAAATGTAGTCTTTCAATACAGTAACATATAAGACTTGCAGGTTCAAATTTTATTTTTAACACACTGATTCATAATGAAATTTCCGAACTTTCTCTTCGCAAAACAGAATTTTGTTATTATTGAGTGTGTTGTTCATAGTGTTACTCTAAAAATCTTAGAAAATTATCTCATTAAAATTATTCCATCCACTGATCAAAATGTCTTAGAAGCCCTCCAGATAAATTTACTCTTCGATTTCAAAATTATTTGGCAAATTACATTCGATTGAATATCTTAAATTCTTTTGAACAGTGGAAAATTTCTCAAATAAACGAAGATGTTCACAGAATACAGTTTTCATGCATCACGAATTTTTCCAAGTGTCCTTTATCATATAAAACTAATCTGCTGATCACAGTTTAGCATGTACATTTCACTATGCTGCAACATAAATTTCATAGGTACCAAATGCTTGACTTTTTTAGGCACTTAATTCATTGGAAAAGTGTAAGACGTGAAAATACGTTTAACGCATGCATGCAACACGTGAAAAATGCCCATTACAAAACTGATATGTGTGCATCGGTTAATCACTAAATTTGCTACGGTACATATTCAGAGAATAGGAAAGTTTTTTTTATTTCGAAGAAGTCAAAGGGACGATATTCAGCAGAATCAAAGGAATAATGAAAGTTCATCATAGAGAAAGATCGAAGTTCTGAGATTTTTTGTGAGAAACGTGATGCGCTGTTGATAAATCTTCTTCATATGAAGTCAGTCTATAAAAATTAACTATTAATACATTAGGGATGTACAGAAAATGTCGACGTGACGACACATACTATTTTAGTGGAAGTAATTTTTCAAGAAGATCATTTGGGATATTTACAGCATCAACAGCTAGAGTGAAGTTATCAACTGCTTGATGTTCATACGGTGACTGCCTATGACAAAAGGATATTGTCTCAGTTTGTGTCTATTAATCCTCAATCGATTCAAATAGCAGAACTGCAGTTACATATGTTTAGTCATGTTTGTATTACTATCTGCTTAATTAATAGGATTTCTATGATGCTACGATTTTACGTTCTGATTTCCCGAATAATTTTTAACTGGCGCAGCTGAATCTATTCTAAATACACAGAAGATGACAAAGAGTTGCAGTACTGGTAGTAACATGCATGAAAATAAGATTACTACAAAGAAAATTACGTAAAGGGAGGAATTTTAGAAAATAAGCGAATGAATGGAGAAGTTATGTCAACTGAAAGTATGCTGATTCTTAAATATTAGCTCCGTAAATTTCTAGTTTAAAATATAAATATATTACAATAGTTTTTAGCTGTAGTATAGCAGCCGGCTTTTGCAGCGATTTCTTGCGATCTGTTTCACATAATGAAGTTCCCGACAACAAATATTTGTTTGGGTAAGGTAATTGGGGAAGTGCTACATCACGTGGTGGTACGCTAAGTCAAGGATCGTCACGTCGACAGGCTATTTTAAGTTTTGGGAATTTTAAAGCTGAAAAATAATTCAATTAGGTCGGCCGAATTCAACAGGTAAGAGAGCGTGAAATGGACGAGCCTTACCTCCGGAAGCCACGCATAGTCTACCGAACCGGCGTGCCCAACCCTTTGACGCTCGATCAGTACAGCGCTGTTCTCGGTAAGTCCACGTTTTACCCATCGGGTAAGTCCACGTTTTACCTTCGTCCATGCTCGGAAAAATTGGTACGCACCGTGCCGGAATGTCCCTGTCTGGTTGATGCCGTTTTTTACCCAACGAGGGACTCTCGCAAAAGCTATGAGCGATGACCATATAGAAGGATATACACATAGAAAAAGTTCCACGAATAATTTGAGGTCTTTGATGAGATCGCCAAATCCAAAATGTTTCCTGAAAAGGTACATGGCAAAGTTGTCGTATTTGAGTTGCCAGAATATGTAATCGAGGTTTTAATAGCTAAGCATGAAAGAAACAATTTTTAAAATGAAATTTAGATGCTGACTTGGCAAAACAATCCATTTATTTAGTACAGTTAGGTATACGATGAATTTGCATGAGAAAAATGATAGTAAAAAAAAAGGCCAATTGCTGAAATAAATTTGTGATATCAATGCCTGATTTAATATAGGACGTAAATGATTTGGATAAAAGAAAACTTGAAATCTTTTTTCAAATTTTCTTAATTTTGAAATTCGGAATTAATTTCCAAAGCTTATCAAGTCGAAAGGAAAGTTTTCTAAAATTATGTTGGAATCCATTTATTTTCAAAGACGCAAATCTCTTTTGGAAGCAGTTCCTTTCATCTGTCCGAATTGACTAAATGATTCAATGAAATCCATTAAAAAAGAATTTTAGTTATTGATAGATGTAAATATATGCAAAATAACTGATAAACAGTTGACTTATTTCAATAACTTGAATTGAAATTCCGGAATTATGGGTCCCAGTGAAGATGATTTTTCCTTGAAATTATTATTAACCCCTTTGAATTGTTCAGCTATGTTTGACATGATATATTTGCGTTCCTTTTTCCGCTTCCAAGAATTGCAACACCGGATAATCGTGATAAATGTGAAAAAAAATGGTTGTAAAATTAGGTATTCTATGAATAATGCTTAATCCTTTCATCTCTTCGCATGGCTCTCTTCTCATCGTTGCAGATAAAGTTGAAAAAAATCGAAATTTGGTATGTACCAATGGACCAATGTATCGACCAGATGGTGGTACCATTGTAGTATATGACTGTACTCTCTATCCACGTGGTACTCTAAATGATGACCAAGTACGGCGAACATTTCGTGTTGATGGATATCGATGGGGAAATTCCAAAGGTGTTCATAATTTGAGCAACGGATTGCAAAAACGATACAATTTACTTTATTGCAAAAATGATTCACATGGTGATGATAGATTTATGTAAGTATGGTCTTTACTTATATTTCTTTGATTTATCATTGTTAAGTCAAAAATATCTTAGTCAGATAGTAATGGATTAATGAATGATTCGACAGTCGAAATTTTTTCCGATATTATCGTGAAAGTTGGTTGTGGAAGGTTTTTTTGTTGGGGTTTGGAATTTGATACAGATGATTTTGTTGTGTAATGAAGTCCTTGATATGAAGATTTTTATTTGCCGCAACTATGATACACAATGAGTCGATGAATGTCGATTATGCAGTCGATAGTTTGGACTTCCTTTCATAGGAGGGAAATTATCTGAAGATATAAGTAACTTGAACTTCCCTTTAAAAAGTTATTTGCGGGTTATAGGTAATTTGGACATTTCCGACTGAAGAAGATTTAAATTCAATTTGATGACAATTACCGTAGTTAATAGTACAAAAACAGATAACTTGTAAGAAAAAATTAAAAATCCCAAATTAATTTTATATTATATCGTTTTTTAAAAAATATTCACTTATGCTTTGAAAATTTAATAAAATAAAATATAAATATAAATAATATATAAATTATGTAAATTATATTTATATATTATTACATTTATATTTAGCTTATTAATAAACTAAATATAAATATGTATAATATATAAAATATATTTATATTTAGTTTATTTAGCACATTTATTTTATAGAATGGCTTTAGTTTGGATTTTTCTTTCTTTTTCTTTTCATCATTGCTATTTTAGCATTTTTTTGCGCCCTGTTGCTTAAAAAAAAAAAAAAGAAGTCAAAAAATTTGCACTTATACCAATAGTGATCAATTTCCAATGTATCGCCAATTTCGATAATTTTTCTTCTTTTATTTCTGTAGTTTCATCGAATTTATGTTTCAGTTCCTTTGTTAATTTCTTTCCTTTTTGGTTTTAGTTATCCTTATTTTTGGGGTAATATCTTCCTCATAGTTATCTGTCTTAAACGATGAATAATGTGCATTCGTTTTCGTTCCGCTATGAGATGATCAAGTGCGTTCTTATGTTCCTTGATCGCTTTATATTGTTGGGATTTGTTTTTAAGGAGTTCAAATTTAAATTCTTGATTTGTATTTCTGTCCTTGATCAGATCATATCCCTTTTGTAGAATTTCAAATTCTTTCTATGTTTTGTTATGATTACTTTGTGGTGTAGCATATTGATCGTCCGTGGAACATAATCGAAATTTTGCACCAAATTTAATTTACAAATTATAGTTGCTGCTTTCAAGTTTGACGTTTCTTCCTTTTGATGTTAGATTTGCATGTTAAGATTTCGTATTTTAATATTCTGATCATTGGCAACCTTTAATGATTCTGTTCGTTCATTAGCTGCCATCAGTTGTGTCTTCAGCACATTATTTGTGGTTCAATTATTTTAAGTTTGGATCGTACTGCATACATTTTCCATTTTATATTTTATTTTTAGCTTCTTATCGTGCTTTTTAAAAATCATCCATGAGTTTCTGATTTATACTAATGATTTTTTATACATTCCATCTAATTTCGTTTCTTCTTTTTTCTTTGCTAAAATTTCCTCGAACTGTTGTAAGGATTCTTTCATATTCTCAACTCATTGCTTAATTCATTGTTCCATTCATGCAACTTTGGACTTGAGTTCTTGGCTTGACGGTGCTACTTTTTTGCTCAGAATCTTTATTGCTGTTTACAGCCAGCTGCTTATCGTTTTGTAGCAAGGAATATCGCAATTTGCTCATTTCATTCGACCTCTTCATATCGATAATTGAATCAATTAAAGTTGTTGAATTCATTTCTTCTTTGACTAGACTAATGATCTGTGAACTGTTCTTATATTTCTCTCTATTATAATTATTAGACGCATGTCCTGTTTGAAAACAATTGACTTATGTGTCATTTTCCTCAAACATTCTGTTCATTGTTTGGGAGTGAGATAAGTTTGGCATTCGTTATCCCAAGTAATCCCTATTACAGAATGCGGAGGGTCTTCTTTTCTTACTATTTTTGGTAGTTTTTAACTCAAGGCCATCAGATGCTTGGTTTATCTCGATTGATCTTTTTTCCCTGTCAAGAATTTGAGTCCTAGTTACTTCTTCATTTTTTTGGAGTAATTTCGCTAAGAATTGTC
This sequence comes from Onchocerca lupi, assembly GCA_028564675.1. Classification (NCBI taxonomy): domain Eukaryota; kingdom Metazoa; phylum Nematoda; class Chromadorea; order Rhabditida; family Onchocercidae; genus Onchocerca; species Onchocerca lupi. Next base: position 62,911 of record JAOVVO010000392.1, on the reverse strand, counting down.
AGAGTTTGGTTATATTCCATTTTTTTTGCTCTGGTTTTAATTGATAATCTTCTCTAAGATCGAAGCTGGCAATTTGCTTTCAATAGTTGTTTCGATACTAGAGTGTTCTAGGTTCTCACCCTTGTTTCTAGTTTTGAAGAACTCTTTCTTCGATTACTTCGACGACTGATTTCCATTTCTTATTATTTCTTTTGGTAGATTGGAATTTGTTGTATATCAACTTCTTTATGTGACAGATTTGTTATATTTTTCGAATATCTTTCTTATCAATTTGTAATTCTCTATGACGATGTTACAACTTCTCATAGCTAGTAAAATATGTTCTCCCAGACATGAAATTAGGAAATTGAATTTTTGAATCTCTGGGATTCTTTGGTGTATAGCTGCGTTGAAGCTGCTCAAGAATTCTCGCCACAACTTTGGGTCACCACTGAAGATTGGTAATGGTAGTTGTGGCAAATTTATAGTTGCATGATAAGTAGCGGGAATGTCTCTCCTAGAGTTGATTCTTTGGTATCTTCGTTTAAATGTTGGAGAGCTAATTCGAATTCATCAGTATATAAGTTTAAAGTAATGATTGTTTCCTTCCCTCTATTTATTAAATTTAAGATATCCTTTTTGTCATCGACCATTTCTGTATATTTTCTTTCCTCTTTTTTTGCAGGGCTATAATACAAAGATTTTTAATTAATTGGTCATATCTATACTCCAAAAAATATTTAGGTCTTTTCGACAGATAGTTTTGTCTGTGACTCCTTCATTAGCTGAAAGACTGCCTGAAATGAGTGAGCATAATAATAATGGTAATTCATTAAAGATGATTATTTTCAAAGTCAAATTTCACTTTTCCCTTTCAAACTTCAGCTAATACATTGGCTGATTGAAGGTTCATTTTTAATAATCTTTTTCCGTAAATACGAGTCTGTTTTATTTTAATATATGATGGATAAAATATATATTATTAGTCTGAATCTGACTTTTTATTCTATTTGAAAATAGATTCGGTTTAAAGATTTTGTGTTTAGTATCTTAAAATAAATTTAAAGTTAAAGTTAATTATGATAAATTTAAAGTTAAAGACAATTATAATGTGAAGACTATAGTTAAAATTTTTTTTTAAATTAATCACCCCATCAAATCAGAAAAAAAAAAAGAATTTAAGACTAACCAAATTTTGCAGACGTTGCGAATATTCGCGAGAGCCATGCGGTTTGGTACTTTTCCATTACATTGGCGACCACGTTGTTGCAGCCCAAGTGTCTGATAATGCACCGCATGGAAATGCTAAACGTACCAATCAGCCATTCCTCCGCACATTACCAATTATATTGCAAGAAGTGAAAGAACAAAGTATCATGAACAATAATGCAGTTGAGGTAAATCTGAAAATTGTAGTCGAGGAAGACTTTGTTCCGATGACACCATTTATCTGAATTATCAAAAATTGTATCTTTTGGATTTTGATTCCAGTGCAATAATACATATTAAAAATCATATCTGTTTTTATCTCGTCATCTTGTCTGTGAAATCTTTCGGAATAACTAAATCGTTTTTCTGTCCTTTTGTTTTATATTATTTATGCGAGATAGCAGGGAAGACTAGACAATAAGTTGCCATACTTTTGTTTCAAATGAATCATAAGCAGTGGAAAAAAACCGATTTCAATTTTAATTAGATCTATTTTTCCTCCCGATTTCTTTATTGTAAGTTCCCTTCAGCCAATTTTGCATCAATCAGTGTTTGATGTTGTTATACTTAATTTCGTTAACAGGCTGAAATGCACTTCAGCATCTGAAAACTGAAATATTTTTATCAAAAAGTTAAATTTGCATTAGGATTTTCAAATAGTTTCGAAACAAAACTTTCGGTTTTTTTCTAAATTTCGAAATATTTCTATCGTTAGATTTATGATCGATTAACGGAGCAAAGTATTTATGACCAATGCGCTAGCAGCTCACGAGTCACTCCACGCAGATTACGTAACAAGGAACAAGTGAGAAACGTGATGAAATCATTCCGACAAAAGTTGGCCCGGAATAGTTTGGTTAGTAAAAATTTTAATGAGTTTTGGATTTGCATTTGGAATTTAAATTTGTTTGATATAGTACCATTTGTTTATATCAGCATTGCCGGCAAGTTATCCTTACCGCACCTGGTAACAGGTATATAATTCGAAAAATATCGGAATCCGCACTGCACGGGATGAAATATTATCTCGATGTAACTTCGTCCTCACTCGTATTGACCACCGTCTTACGAATTTGCATTACTTATTCGTCTCTTAGACCGACATAGCTGTTCTGTTTACCGGTGGTACGTCTGTAATTGGTTTTTACTTGCGCGTCCCGTGTCTATGATGTTCGAAAGTTGCTTGATTTTTCTTTATTTGTTTTTATAGAAAGATAAGATTTTAAAATGTTTGCAATGTTTGGAGCAAGTATTATGCATTAAACATATTTACCCTTTATATTTTGATATGAAAAATAGCCTTTTTATTACTTCGCATGTTGTACGAAAAGTGAATTTTTTTGTTAGAAATTAGTGCGAACTAGTTACATACTGCTTTTGAGCAGTGAATGGCAATATTGATAATTGTTCATAATTTTTACATCGAATAAGATGAAATTGTATTTATCGAACTGAGTTGGATTTGTCTTACAGTACATTCACCCACGACCAGCATCCTTATATGTTACGGAACAAGAAACATCAGCACTTGGAGGACGTATTTTACACAGAGCAAAACCAGAATTAAGCAGAAACCAAGTTGTTGAAGACAGTGTTTTTGAAGGACAGGAAGGTATGCCAGACGGTCAACCCCCTGTTATGTTGAAAAAAGCTCGGGTTGATGATGATTCAGATTCCAGTTATGCGCCGATTGATGTAACAACAGTTGATGTAAGTTAATGCTTTTAAAAATTCTAGATTTCATATTTCGTTTATACAGATGAAAGGAAATTCGAGTCAGTGCAATTGAAAACAAATAGGGATTATGATTGTAGTAGATCGGCGATAGTGATCGGCAATGCTTTTTTTTTTTTTTTTGAAAGAGTTGAATCTAAATAGTTTTGTTTTTGTTACATCCAGATCTCATTAGCATCAACTGTTTAATAATTCGACCTTGATAATTTGATCATGAATAAAGCGACTAAGAATAGAGTGAGATTTCCATTTCTATTATTGATTTTTCTAATTCCAGACTCAGAGTATAAAAACACGAACGCCTTATGGATCAGATCATTCGTTCACTCGACAAGGCGGTAAATTTCATCTTCTGATTGGTATTACTGGATCAGTCGCGTCAATCAAACTTCCTGAACTGATCACAGAACTTTATAAGAATAGTCCTGAGGAGAAATTGGTATGTCTTGTGCCGTATTTTCTGTGGAAATCTTCATATTTTCAAAAATAACGAGAATAGCGAAGCTGTCTGTAAATCAATTTTAGTATTAATTTATGCGCATTTATTAAGGTTATTCGAGTAGTTGCAACCGATGCTGCACGAACATTTATTGATGAATCAACATTTGATGTTCCCATTTATAATGATTTGGATGAATGGAGTATGTGGAAGAAACGTGGTGATCCAGTTCTTCATATTGGTCAGTCTTAGAACTGATTTTTACTGCCTAAATCAAAGTTTTGGAAATGATTAGTAGTATGACTGCGTATCCTGTGCAGGTATCAATCGACAAATATGTCACCAGACTGCTAAAGATATTTCATTCTCTAGTTGAATTATTATTTACTTCAACCTTATGTTGTTGATGGTCAGAAAACAGTACTTTTTGATCTGTTTCCAAGCTTTTTAGCATGACATCATTCATTTTTTGTATTTGTTCTTGTATATATATATATAGATAGATAGGTATATGGTCCTTTTTTACTTTTGTGGTGAATTTGACTTCATATTTGCTTGTTTTAATTATTTTGTCGAAATATTAAATTTATCGAGACATGCAAATTCAAGAAATCCGAGTATTTTTAGAATTAAGAAAATGGTCAGATGCGATGTTAATTGCACCACTAGATGCAAATTCGATGGCGAAAATAGCGAATGGCATATGCGATAACATTTTGCTGTCCATTGTACGCGCATGGGATCCACGAAAACCTTTGTACTATGCACCAGCGATGAATGTTGCCATGTGGGAAAATCCGCTAACGTATCAGCATCGTAAAGTTTTGAAGGAATTATTACGATATAAGGTTAAATGTTTCCTAATGATTCCCACCTTTTTTTTTATTGAATCATCTCAAATTTTTAATTCTAATTACAGTTGAGAAACTTTGACTCAAAGTTGCCATAATATTCTTTGCTTCTTATGCTTCATTAAAAGTGCAAAATCAGTCCAAAGTTGAGGGAAACATTCAGGAAAAAGTTGATTCTAATTATTTTGAATCCTGGAAAAATAGATCAGTTCGTGAACCATTCCTTATATCCACTGTCAAATTTTTATTGAATGCTTTATTGGGTTAATGCAAAGTTTTTTTTTCAGGAAATACCGCCAATTGAGAAAGAATTAATGTGTGGTGATAGCGGCTTGGGCGCTATGGCATCTGTGCAGATGGTGGCATCAATAGTCGCTAGCGAAGTGAAGAATCGTTTCGCTGTTTACTCCGATAATTCATCACTATAACTTCTTGTTCTTTTTTTTTTTCTTGCTTGTTAATGTAGTATCGTTCCATTATTGATTATCGAATAATTTGTTTCATTTTGTACAGTTCACAAAAGATCCCGAACTTTTTTTCTGTCTTTTATGCTTTTCTGTTAGCTGCAGATCCGTTGCATGAAATAATTTGTAATCGATTCCATCGATCGTTTTTTAAAAAACCATATACTTTTTTCTGGCACGTGATCATTCCTAACAAGGAATAACATTATAAGGAATATTTGAAGAATATTTTTATTATTATCAGAGTCTCTTGTTGTTGAAAATCTTCGTCGCAGCTATTATGCAAAAGTTGTGCTTGAGATCAATTCTATACGATCATAATTTAGTTTCAATTGCAAATTAGAAAATTTGTTGAAATTGCATCCTTTATTTGTTTTCATAATTATAAAATTTTTACTTTATTTGGTTTTCTTTTAAATTTTTTAGTTCAAATTTCTACTTTCCGATTTCCTCATAGAAATTTAAATGCCGTTTTTTTATAGCTTTACATAATTTGATTGTGTTCTTTGCTGTCTTTTTAACCTGAAAAAAGTTCAGGTAATGGATTTGTGCTGGGAGTTTGAATGTTTAATTTGTTTTTTAGAATAAAGATTGTGAATCATCATTGTTTTGCACATTATTATCGTTTTGCACGTCATTTGGAATTTACATATTTAAAGCTTTATGAATTAATCGGTAACCGATTGCTAAGGGTATAATAAAAGAAGCAGAAAAGCGTAAAGCAGTGAACAATTCACATTTGTGAAATATTGTTGTAGTCTAAGTTAGGGATAGTTCTTTTGAAAGTTAAAGTATATTCGAAATTGGCCTCATTTGGGATTCTAGTTGCATCATGAGAAATTTTTTTTTTTTGTTGTTAAAATACGTTACTTGTGGGATGGAGGAACGTTTGACGTAGAACGGATAATCTAAGCAAAATTTTTAATGACCGCAAACGATTTACTGTTAACATAAATAATTTTCGAGATTTCAAACAAGAATGCTCTTCCCGGGAAAAAACTTGATGAAGTAGTTTTAAAAAATTTGCATATCAATATTGAAAAATCATTTCCGAGCGAAATTTTCAGGTATTTCTTCAAGAAATGTGGATATTTGGTTACGGTTCGCTATTGTGGTATACGGATTTCCCACATCGGAATGTCGTTCCTGGTATTGTACGAGGTTACTCACGTCGTTTTTGGCAGCTTAGTCCCGATCATAGAGGCACAGCGAGCAGTGTTGGTTCTTTTTCCACGACATGTAGGTAAGAGATGATATCACCTTATGTTGTAAAAAAAAAAGACGCATAAAAAGAGACGAGCTTTTGTCGTGATTTATGTTTTATTGGGCGAAGAATTGCTTTCATTCATCTTTTCCAACGAATTGAGATTATAAGATTGTTTTAGAATAAGACGACAATTTTATTAAATTTATCGTTTTAATGTAATCTTTTCCTGTAAGAAAGTGAAGCATTTGTAGCCCGGTCGTACAGTAACATTGGTACCAGACGAAAAGGGTTCTTGCTGGGGTTTAGCTTACGAAGTTGCTGAGGGGCAGGCATCGGATACAATCAAATATTTGGATGTACGAGAAAAGGCTGGCTATTTGGTGAATTTATCATTTAATGAAATTAAATTCTTCAAAAATAAAAAGATCATTACCTTTGTTCGTCATTCGAAAGGCTTCATAGATTGGATTTCTTGATTGACAAATAATGCATTTTCTATTTCAGTATTTCCATTAATTGAGTCCTATCATTTTCAGAGAAAAGAAGTGATGTTTTATCCGGATAATGGCGGTCCATTTTTTCCGATAAATGTTTATTTGGCTGCTGAAGAGCAGAATCCTTACTTCACAGGTCCTACCGATGAGAAAAGCATTGTGCACACCGTAAGTCATCTCGGTTTCCTTCTAAAATATTGTTTTGTATGGCTTACGCATATATTAAAATATTATTACTACCATATAAATAAAGTGAGACTTTTTTTCCTTATGAAATTTTACTTGTTGTAATATAATACTTGTATTTTCTATTTTTTTCTCAGCTCCAAGTTTACTTCAACATATTTTATCAACATCTAAAGTGAATATTCTGTAATTAAGTGTATACATTTTGTGAAATTGCATCTTGAATACATTTTTAAGATACTTAAAGCTCGTGGGCTCAGTGGAACAAATATTGAATATGTCTTACGATTAGCAGAGTGCGTACATCGAATGGCGCCGCATATTAACGATGAACATTTGTTTGCAATTGAGAAAAAAGTCGTGGAAGAGTGTCGTCAATTGAATATTCAAGATGATTACCTAGCTAACTATCTGAATCAGCATCAAAAATATCGAACTGAATCGCATAATAAAACTGTAAACTGAAAGTATGAAAAAATTGTGTTATCCTTAGATATTCTTTAAATGAAAAAAAAAAATAGGAAAAAATAGAAGTATTTGCAAGATTTTTTATCAACTGCTTGATGTTTAAAGTTGTAAGTAGAATTTTATTTTAAATTAAAATTTTTTGATTTTCAAATATTTTTGTGAGAATGTGCAAGGACAGGAAAATAATTGCCATATTTGTGATGTTATCGTCGTTCGAACTTGGCACTAATTTTGTTCAAGGACGATTCGAAATCTAATCAAAAAGCGAATTAGCTGGGGAATACGTCTGCTTTGCTGTTTCTGCCATACTTATTTTGTATTAAATATAAGCAAATCTGACCAAGAAAAGAAAAATTATTTCACCATTCTATTGTAGGCATTATGATCGTGCTGTAAAAAAACTATAAAATTATTTATTCGGTTGTTCCTGTTGTGATTTTCTTGCATTCCCTCTTTCTCCCCAAATTGCTGATGCCAAGTATTCTTCAACATCAGTATCTATTTTATAAATAAGCTTAGCAGTTCATGACATCTCACATTTTATAATATAGTAATGTCTCTAAGTGTTGAATAAGTGATTTATTTTCCAACTGCATAGTGTTTGTTTAGTTCTCAATATAGAAATACTCAAAAAATCTTCGAAAAATGAATAAATCTAGAAGACATTCATGTAGATGAATTTTAAGTGCATTTTCCAATCATTCATATATAATATGCATTTTTATGAAGTTTCTGAATTTTAACAAGAAAATAGCTTTGCATGCTAATGAATGCAGGAGTCTGAAAATTGTATCTAATGTGGAAGCTATTAGCTTTAGTTTTGGATTTGGTATCATTTGCAAATTCCTTTATTTATTGGCATGCCTTAAAAAGATTGACATCTATTTTCGTTATATACTAGGATCACAAATATGGTTTGTTCATTTCTACTTATTCCATTCTTTCTTACAAATATAAATTAGTCGTCTAATTTTCATTGTGTTTTAATGAATAATCTATTTCGAAACATTGACTTAAAGTCTCAGTAACCATTAATATAAGTTTATAGTAGTTGCAATTATTTAAAAAAGAAAATCGTTCGTCCGGGAAATTGTTTACGTTGCAGTTTTATAAAGCTCTTAATTAGTCTTATTAGACTTACATCTTGTCACAAGAAATTAATCTCTTCCAAAATGTTACTGGCAAGCATAATTTTTCTGATTTCCTAATGTAAATCATATACATTTGTCTAATTTAGAGCATTTTCTGTAAACAAAATATAGTATTGATGTTTAAAAATACTGTTATATCTTTACTATGAAATGTCTTTATATAAGTAGAATTGATGAAACATAAATTTCATATTAAATTTCAAATATTTCACTTTCTTATTATAAACTCATATATTGAATTATTATTTCATTAATTAATTATTATTAATCATTAATTGATCATTAATATCAATATGGTTCATTTTATTTACAATTCTCTTTTTTGATTTATGTCGCTATGAAATGCTTATGCGTAAATCACTTTCATACGTAAATTACATGTCACGCTTGCATCCGTCTCTCAAATATGCAGTGCAGGAGAAGATATATAATTTGTATTGTTTGTAATAAAAGATAAGAAGATATGTCTTAATAAGTATCATTTAAAAGTATTATATTAATATACTAAATAAAAATGAAGTAACCGGGAAAAATAAGAAAAGAAGTGAGAGAAAAATATTTCAAAAAAATCTGAGGTGCTGTGAGGATTTGTACTTACGGGAAAAGTCGTTTAAAATTTTACAATTTTATTTTTATCTTCTCAATACTATTTTCATCAAGATTTCTTTATTATCATGATGCGCGAGACTGCTTCCTATTATTATCAACAAAACCTTATCAGAAAATCAATCTTACAAATATTATTGGATCGAAGTTAAATTAATAAATTATCATTGTCGTTCCTGACAATATGGAACAGTTCATTGATTAATGTACTTTAATGATGCCATTTTATGAAAATATCACGGAATGACACTTTAAAATTAAAGTTCAATATTAAATGACACTATAAAACTGAACTTCAATATTAAATGATACTATAAAACTAAAGTTCAGTATGTTAATTTATCACTGAAGTTCATATTAGCTATATTCAATCAGCAAAATGATTGTCGTCACCATAATTTTCTTCTATTTCATTAACAAAATATTTCTGCTTAATTGATGATGAATTTCGACATTGAAAGACGCAAATTTTTAATTAACTTACATCAACATAAATTAAAGAACTCGACTACAACTAAATTCCTAATTTTAGTTGGAAAAAATTTCTTCAAATTGCTAGAATTGATTAACTTTTTGATGTTGAAATTTACCTATGGTAACAAATTAGACGTTATGTTTCAAAATGTATAGAAAGGCTAAAAGTTTTATTACGAATGATAAATTTTCTTTGAAAATTCGAAGAAATTTCTTCATCAAAGGATGCAGAAAAATTAAGCGATGGAGAATGAGGCTTATCGATTTGCAATATCGAATGGAAGCTATCAAAAAAAGACTGCAATTCCTGATTTTTTTTATAATATCAATTATTTCAGTATTTGAATTAATGTATTATTTAATTAAGATAGTTGATGTGTTTTGTTAGAAAAGAATGAAAAAAATTTTAATGTTAAGTTTGCTATTTAGTATTTTCTATACAGATTCATTAATTAGTTTCTTTAAAAAATTGAACTAGCAATTTTTCAATCTAGGAAAGTATGAAATTTAGCAGGATTTTACCTATATTCCTAGCCTTCTTTTTCTGTTTTTCATCAATAACTTTTTGATCGTATCTGTCGCGAATTTCCATTTCGCGAAACCCAACAAATCTCAAACTAATAAATAAATAAAAAATAAATTTCTTCCTTTGATTTGTAACCGGATGTTAACAATAATGAATCATTTACCTAAATTGCATTCCTTAGCTTATTTCTCAAATGTTTTCTCAAGTGTTGTTAGTCATATCCGCTTTCATGCTTATCTGATCCCATGCATGGGAACTTTTCTCCTCACATCCTGTTACAATGTTTTTATTGTACATATGTAAACGGAACACTGTTCCTTGAGTATGTTAATGAATATCTGCAAGAATGTTGGATAATTATTGTAACCCACTCCCATTTCTCAACACATATAAACCCTTCATTTTGTAAGCTGATATATATTCTTGAGTTTTCATTCTTCATTTCATTCCCCTATTCATTCCTCTTTTGTACCAATAAAGGATTATTACAATCCGGCGTCAATTCAACACACTTCAAGTCTAATCAACATATCTCACCAAAATCAACCCACTCACCAGAGTCAACGCAAGTCAACGACTATCAACACTGGTCAAGATATTGGTGGTAATATTTGGCGCTTGTCGGACCTCTCAATAACTCAATTCAATTCAAATAAAAATTCACGACAGTATCTATCATATTTTATTGTATATCGTTTAATCAAAGAAATGCTAGAATAAGTTTTTTTAGGCAAGAAATTTTCAATTAGAACTAAGTAATGTTGTTTTTTTCTAGCTTTTTCAATTAGCCTCCATATAATTATCCGGATGTCCAAGATAATTAGAAGCATGGAAAACAAACGCAAATGATATCTACAACTTCCGTAATCGATGGCCTAAAATGTGGCCTTTAATTTATATTGACTGAGAAACGATATTTAACATCGCATGGAAAGTTCATGTTCGAATAACATGAACATACATTTATCTAAAAAATTTGAAAAACAAGAAAGAAATTGAAAAGCTACCTTCACGTTTCATTAGATATTCCAGAGCTGATCAGTAATTGATTTCTAATACTGCAGGATAGCTGTTAAAGATAAGTTCAACGGATCAACAACTTGATATAAGAATTTGATCCAATATGATTGAATCACTGTTTGGATAATCTTGCTGATCACATAATTATATCTTGTCTATCCACCATCGCTTATGTTTAATTTTTACTCAACTTTCCTTCTTTTTTTACAGACAATACAAAGTGGTATAAACAGAAGAACAATTAATAATCCCTCAAACTTTGGAATTTCTTGACGGTTCTATAATCATTTTCGGAAATTCCGAAACATGGTTCAACGAATCGATGGCATGGATTGTATCTTTTGCCAGTTTTCTGATCAACTGATAATCTGCTACGCGGATAATCCGATCGATACTGTAGAAATTAGAGTAGAATCATTGCTTAACTTACAATGATTATCATCTTTGCACAGTTTTAATGCCTCTAATATCAATTATTGGGAACTATATATTCATAGCACTCGCAGTCAATATATTTCAACTACCTCACTTCTTCTCTCTTGATATGGGTTAATATGAGTTTAGATAATGCTTTTTACACTTTGGATAATAAGCATCATCTAAAACTTAACCCGTATCAATCGTATCAATCATGATGAAATATTAAAATTTCTGGCCGAAATTTTGGTCTGTAACTTCGAATAAATTCAACAGAAAAACTCACATAAATGCATTCCAAAGTATATTGATCGCAGAGATCCTTATTAAGCATCGATTGGTAGAAATGATATTCAACTAGTGGATAGGAAACTTCAAATCTATCCGATTCTTTTAATGTGAACATATCTTGTCTGACTGACTTTTGCTTAGATTCTTTGATTCTTTGATGATCGTATCCTACATAATCAATACTTTTATTTTTTTTTTTTTTTTTTTTCTCTCAATAATGATCAGTACTTTTATGACTATACATACGACTATTGTGATACTTCGTAATTTTGACACCATATCGTCCATGTATTAACTTTTCTATTACCATTTCCACTATTTCCGATATAATTAATGATAATCGATATATTTCGCTGCACAAACAATAAAAGCACCACCATCCATAGCAAATGCATATCAAATAAATAAAATTTCGTCCGCAGAAACGTACCTTTTTGTATTCAATATCTTCTACAGTTTTAATTATACCAGATAGCAACGCAAAAGCATGTGCTTATTTTTGAATACACTATTTTCTTCATCCTAATCATAGTTCATTTACTTCAATGTTTTTTATTCATGTAACTTATAGCATATTTTATATAAGACTTAAAGTGGTCGAAATTTATTGGTTATTCAAAAGATCATGCTAAATGAAAGTTTCCCTTTCTGTTTTCAACAGTCATATGTAAAATTAGAAAATCCTGATTTATAAATGTTTTTTATAAACTTGCAAATTGCATATGGGTTTAAGAAAACATATAAAATGGGAAAATGCACACTTTATTGTCAATCAATGCCATAAGTTCTCAAAATTTTCGATTTCTGAAGAATCTAAAAACAAATTTTACCGATCCATCTCTGGAATTTTTTTTTTCCATATGGATAAAATTTCTCATGCAAATTGGTATTTATCATAAAGTTATTCTGACGATTCACATAAAAAATCATGGAACATAATACGAGTTTCACTTAAGTGACAAGTGATAAATAACAAAAATAAAAGATGATGAATTTGAATATTAACAATTTTTAGCTAAAATAACCATAGCGACAGGAAAGTACAGAAAATGAGATCAAGAAAGACTGATTAAAAAATCAATAAAACCCTGTAGATCTTATTCCTGACTTACAGCATCGAAATTCAATCTGATTTCTTGAAATTGATATGCAACTTCGGAAAAATAATCTTTGAACGGGACTAATACCTAAAATCCTATTAATGCAGAATAAGACTAATTAGTTGAATGTGAGAGGCAGCGGCCGGATTTTTTGGACTTCTTAAATCAAAAAAAATTAAAAAAATTTTGAAACTTAAAATTTTGATTAGTAAACAATTCACAAACGAAATCTTACATTTGTTTTATTGAATGCGGTGCATTAATGGTTTTTAATAATTGTTTTAATTCGATAGCTACTACTTCAATTTTTATGCTGTGACTTTTAAGTTTGAACTATTTTCATCAGTTGTTTTACTTATTTTTCTGTGAAAGGTTGTTTAAGAAACAAGTCTTTAGATTAAAAACAAATAGGAAATTTTGTTTGTTAGGCTGTTTATTTATTTAGTACAGGTTACATTTTTTTGTTAACAACAAATCCACTGTTGAGTGTCGATAGTGTCGACATCGCTATGGAAAACATACTGAAATGTTAAAAGAATCTAGCATCTCAAGCTATAATATTCTTTCAAGCCAATCGTATACTAAAGTTTATAAATCGTTTCACTCCATACTATCCTATAAATATAAAAATAAAAGTGAAAATTATACTGAAAGGATAAGCAAATAAATTTTTGACAGTCGAAGAATGACACATTCGTATACAATTATTTACTTGCTGGCTTGCAACAATCTGTTTGATATGTTTTCTCATTTGATGAGCAGTAAAATCAAGGCATAATGATATCAGTCGAGCTTCTTTGGATTTCGAGCTGCAAAAAAGGGTCGTACAAAACAAGTTAGCATGGTGAAATTAGTATGAGAAAGAAATTCAAAACTAAACATAATGAATAAATATATGAAAACGAAGGAAAGTATTAGCACAGAAAATTCTGGCGGAAGAACTCAGATATATTCTAACGGTAGCATAATTGAATCGCAATTAATAACATTAACTTCCTTAAAATTCAGAAATCTTAAAGTAACTAAGACAAAACTGCTCACCAGAAACATGGCATACATGAGCGATTATGTTTTGGCTTTTAAAAAAATTCAACCATAAACGTTGCTTGGTCGATAATTTATCTCCAGGACCTTTAACTTCAACAACCTGCAACGAATTTTGAAATTCTAAAATATGAATTAAAATCTGGAATATTTTCTTTTGATATTATTTAATATACAATAAAGAAATGCGTTCAATCAAAAATGTGGTTATTAATATATATAGTGAATGAACTTCATCTTTTGAAAGAGAATTTTTGATTTTGCGATTTATCTTTTATCACAAGGATGATAAAAGCTGTCAGAATTAACAATGAACATACGGCCAGAAGTTTCTTTTCATCATTCCAAACAGTTAAGTCTGGAAATCCACTTCGACAATTTCGATAATCGCTAATGAGACGACGAATGATAGCGCAAAGGGCAGCTATCGGACAACATATCATAAAACGCTAAAAAATTCAGTTATCGGACAACAGATCATAAAACGCTAAAAAATTCTATGTCATTAATTTTTTCAAGGATGCAAAACTATTATTGGATAAACAGCTTTAATTTTTATTTCAACATATGTATGCTAACTTTTTCCTATTTCTAGTGCCTTAGAGAGAAGAGACAGAGATATAAAAAGAATCCGTACAAGTTAATTATTATTGGCAAAAACTTTTTATGAGTTTAGAATGATAAAATTTTCGAAAATTCAAATCGATTATTTTATGCAAGATTATGGACAAGTCGACAAAACATACTAACTTTAACTTGTTCGAAATCAGCGAAACAATTCCATGTGATCTCTGAATTAGTTACTCCATAATAATCAGTGTATGTTTTCTCCATTTCCAGCAACAAATCATCAAAATCTGCTTCTTCAATTTCTTTGAAACGTAACTCGAAAAGATCTTGTCGACTGGTATAGAACGCCCGGCTGTTTAGGTCCGCTGGATTCGTCTGAAAATGAACAGTGGCAAAAATTTCATAAATAATATTTGGTCAATTTTTAATTTCAGCTTTATCATTTAATATATATAGATCTTCAATTTTATAAGTGACAACTATCTGCTGCTAAGAGTTTTCAATTAAAGATAAAAAACATTCTATGCTCACCGTAAAGATTATAAAAAAACATCCAACTCTATTAATTTTTGACTAATGAGAAATTATTACTTATTGCTCGAAACTGAAAGCGATTTAAAATCTGGAATAAAAAAATGAAGCTTCAATGAAAAGAATTATGTATACCTGAGTTTCACTGAACCATACATTCTCAATAGTTGGATCAAAAATAATGTCATAAAATAAAAGCCCAAATATGGTGTGCCAAAGCGTACCTTCTGCGTGCACTCCTGCATAAATAATGATGATATTAATTCATTAATATACGCTAAAAAATGTCCATGATTACAGTTAATCCATGCTTTCACATTCACGTCCATTTTCCACATATTTCTCATAATTTTTGACAAAATCACATTAATTAATTAAACTGAAATCAGTTCGTTATTAGATAAATGCATCTTCTATTTGTTTGAAATATTTCGGCTGTAAAACTGCTATTATGCTTAGCTATTTAATAGCGTATATATACCATACAGCAGAAACTGAATGTCACATAAGTCAATAAAAATGATTGTCGCAAACCTTCTTTGAAACCTTTTTCTCTTAAATAATAATCCAATGCCACCTCTTCAACACTGCATTCATAAGACACTCCATTTCTGAAACAGGATTCAATCATTTGCATATATAAGCTTCAACAATTGTTCATTGCAAAATAAAACATACCTTTCAATAAGGAATCTGTTTACCCGTGCCTCGCCAAGATTTTTACCTACTACAGAGCCTTTTATATTAATATTTTCAGGATGCAATTCTTCCAGAGGTCCTTTCCATCCTGAACAAAGTTTACGCCCTCTATCCTGCAACATAAATGAACTTAACCCTCGATAAGAAATAGGAACGAATTAAAAAAACAAGAAATGAAATATAATACATCAACTATACAAGTAACAAGTAAAAATCTGAGTTTCAAAAAAATGAACAAACTTGTAGCGATAAACGATCTTTGTCACCCAAAACAGGATCCTCCAGACCAGCAATAACAGTTTTCATTGCTTTATCTTTATCCTTCAGATGTGCATCTAAATTTAGGGCTAATCGATCCCACCATCCACCTCGAGCATTTGCAAGAATAAGTTTAAATTCTAAAAAAACTAACATTAACTGTATTTTATACAACTTATATGACTTATAGTCATACACGACAAACTAAGGCAAAATGATTTCCTGAAGTTTATCTAAGAAAAAAAAAAGAAAAAAGAAAAAAAAAGGAAAAGAAAAATTAAAAAATATATGAAGTGAAAAATGAACAGAAACTTTTGAAGCACACTTCCAATACTATTTTGAGTATTATAGTAACTTAAATTAAAAGATATTTCAGTTATATTCGTTGAAATTTTATTTTTAAATATTATTAGGTTAAATTTCTCCCCCAGACGTTCTCTGAACAATAACACAATATACTATAGATTAGAATGATGTTTTTTTTTACTTTTTCTCTGCAATCTATAATAACTAATTAATAACACGTGAAGATTCAGATTGAAGAAATAGGATCCACAAAAATAACATAGATCAAGAACAAATTTGATCTAATACTTATTTCTATACTTAAACAGAACGAGAAGTGATAATAAAGTACCCGTAGCATGTAACATATATTCCAACCAAGCAACAGCTTCTCCATAATCTCTAACTCTTCCCAATGCTTCAACGCCATGTGATATACACCTGAAGAAGTGTGTATAAATGAGACCACTATTAATCTTCCAATATTTTGTAAAAGTAGAAAACTTAACAGAACAGTAGATTTTCTAATGAAACAGTAAATTATAAAATAACAAATTTTAAATGAAATATTTCTTTATGACAAAATAGATAAATGTCAAAAAATATCATAAAAAGATTGAAAGATGAACCTAGCATATACATGAAGATCGGTGAATCGTCGAAGATCGCCACCCAAAGACTCATAGAACTGCCTGCAACAGAAAGAAGAAAGATCATAATTGCTTGACAATTTAATTGAACCTATTATTGATATCCACATTAACAGAATGAACAAATGTAATTTTGCAAGTTTGGCAGAATTTGAACAGATTAATAAATGAATCATTGAATTAGGCATAAATAAAGTGAGCAACTCATGTGCACTGAAACGAAATGATTTAACCGCTAATATTATTAATCATTTTTGAAAATCATGCCTCTTCGTAGTCATCAAAGCCATAGCTATCATATGGTCACTCCATCAACGAAATAGTATTATATCCTAATAATCCTATCGATATGATAAATATGATAAAATATTTGCAAATACTGTTTACCATTGCACTGCATATGCATCTTGAAATTCGGTACGGGCTTTCTTAGCGCACTCAATTATTTCATTCCACCTTCCACGCTGTGTCAGATCAGCTATTTCAGCTTCCAATTTCTTTGCTTTGACATATCTAAAAGTCAAATAGCTTCCAAATCTAAAATTATTTCTCAGAATTGAAAAATTGACTAAGCATTAAGAAGCAAATGAATAAATATTTTGTGTCACCTGAAAAGTTTCTCGGCGTCCGTATAAATATTTATCAAACGAGGGCTATACGGAGCAGGAAAACGAAGTTTATCTGTTCCGAGTTGCAACAAAACAAACCTGAAAGTTACAATAATAGCGGTACCGAATATAACCTAGTTCTGAACTGTACATAACTACGGTGATAACAAAATGTTCTTTAATTATCTAAATAATAGGAAAATCCAAACTTACAGTAATTGCGAGGATAGATTAATAGAAGGCTGGTCAAAAAGCAACGAGGTACTCATATCCATCGGTGAATAAATTGTGAAAATTGCCAAAAAAATTTCCATAATATCTTTGCGCAAGCGAAAACATGGGCCAAGTTCCTCTTTGATTCTACGATTTTTCATTAAATAAATTAGGGACATGAAAATTGACAATTTGACCTGATAAGTAAACTTAGAAAATTAGAAAGCAGCTGAAGTCAAAGATCGTAAAAACAGTAACAACCAAGAACTGAGCAAGGGAAAATCTCAATATTTATCAATTCTTTGCTAATATAGAAAACAGCCCTTTTCTACGCTTTCCCTATAAACAGAATCAAGATCTGATTTTAAGGTACTTACTTATGTAGCACTCTCTTCTCCATGGTGATTCCGAAAACATTTTTCTGCGTAGCAAACTTCAACAGTGAACGACAAATTTCAATTTTTCCTTTATTGAAATCTAATTTGAAGTGCTTCGCAACGGCTTTTAACGATGAAGCATGTAAGAGATGTATGGCTTCTTCAATTTCAAGTGGTGATGAACAACCTAAAATAAGTTTTTCAGTAACATAAAATCATTACAATATAAAGCAATCGAAGATGAGAAATACTTGATTATAAACACTATAATTTCGATATTTCCACAAAGAATTATGTTGCAGACTAAAAGGAATAAAATGGAACAGAAAAATTATGCGATAAGAAAAATGATCAAACTACTTTTAAATATTAAAATTTACTGACTTGAATCAATAAATTTAGCTTGCAATAATTCTTCAAATAATGGCTCCAATGATGAAGAAATATTAGCGTATCTAAAAGTGAGTAATTTTTATTTGCATACTTACTTTTTTCCGTTTAAAAAAGTGTGAGACAGTCAAAGAAATATTCAGATACAAAACAGCAAGGTAACTCACGATAGTTTATCTGCTATCAACCACTTTCTTTTACGAAGAAACAATCGAATTAGCAGTTTTTTACTCTCATCTAAAAAAACAAAACTGAACACAGATTTTTTCACAATTCGAATAAATTTAGATACTGGAAAGATGAAAAGAGAAGAAAATAAATTCTACTCCACAAAATAGTTAGTAAAAAATACCTGAAAGCGCTATAAATTTCTTTAGCAAATGCAAATGTTCGCCCCAAAATTGCACTTCACCATATTGACCTCCACTACAAAAAACCTGCAAAGTGATTTTATTTATAAAATTAGACTGGAACTAACGCATCTTCCTTTAACGCATATATGTATAGCCTGTATATCGAAGAAGCCAATATATGTGAGTTAAAAGTACATGAAAAACTGGAAATAAAAGAAAAAATGATTTATTCGATTTGAAGCGTTTTATCATCCCAATAACAATCAGCCATTTTCTTTTGTTTTATTATAACGATTGCAACTACGAATATTTCAAAAGAAAGAACTCTTACATATCTATAAAATTCAATGCCACAAATTATATTATTCTCTAACAAAACTACACAATCATGGGTAAATTAATTGTAAACAAATTCTATTCAAATTCTATTAAATCAAATTCTATTTCAATTATAGCAGGAAGTACCACTCCAGAAATTCCTCAATCATATGAAAAAAATCCTAAAAACTTAAAAGAAACGAACCCGTTTCATTATTTTATGGAATAATGTAAGGTAATATGGTGAACTGATTTGTGTAGCTTCAGTTGCAGAATTCTTTTGATTTGGCAGGATTTGACTATTCCTTATGAGATCGCATTCACAAACATCAAGATAGGATTTAATGTCTTCCAGAATACTAAGCAAACTTTGTTCCGCTTTGATTTCATGACTGTTCATCGTTTCGTAGAGAAAAAAATTCCTGAAGCAAAACCTATTAATTTGGTATAAATGTCCGATTTACCAATGTTAATCAGTGTATTATGTAGTTTAAAATTATTTCTAATCAAAGAGACAAAATGTAATAGCAGAGATATGGAAAATTGAAAAAAATAAATAAATTTATTATTCAATACTTTGTTTCATTCTGATTGTCCTGTATTCTTTCATTCTGAGAACATTTTTCCAATGCCATTGAAGTTGTTGCTTTGCTTGATCGTGAAATTTTATTCTCATTTTTTGTTAACATGAGGAGATGCGAATCAACTTTCTGGACCATTTCCAACATTTCTTCTGATTCAGAGAGAAAAACCTAAATTACTGACGGAAATCAGTTCATTCAATAAACAAAAACTCGCTCATTATTGATTACTTAATTAATACATGCAATGCGATTCTGGCTAGTGATTAAAATGCCTGCTTGTGATTTCTTCAGAAAAAACTTGGATGCCCGTTGTCTAATTCTCCTGCTCTGTTAATTAATACTAACCTTTTTCGTGCGTTTTTTAACTAAACTGCCATGAATTCTATTAATTGCCTCAGTCGGAACCTCTCCTCCCATTTTTTTCTTCATAACAACTGCGGTCATTCCCTTCCATTCATTCGCGTCAGTTGAATTCTCGTTATCGTTGACAACATCCGGGAGAAGACTCTCAGAATCCTTGCTTTTAGAATCTGGTTCATCTGCTACTTGATCCAAATTGTCGAACAAATCATCACTGCTGTCTGAACTATTTAAACTTTCTGTAGCCTCGCGTTTTCTATCCTTAGCGCAAACTTCAGCGATGATCTGAAATTCAACACATGCATTTCAATTTTCATAAAGATTATATCAAATGATATATCTAAAATCACTAAAGATGCTTACAATTCCATCATCCCGAATGATAATTTATTTTTTTAAATTTTACTGAATTTTATAGGTAATAACTATAGATGAAATTCATAAACGACAAATGATGAGTGGAATAAAGACGCGATGCCTATAACGAAAGAATAACACGATTTGGATTTTATTTTGAAATATAGAAACAACATTAGTAGAAAAAAAGAGAGTAAATAATTTGCAAAGATTAATAAGCAACGCTTGAATTAATAGAAATAAAAAAACAATTTACAAAGATTAATAACAAAACAGGCCAAAACAACAACTCTTATTCTATTGATAGATAAAACTACTAAAGTTTCGAATTCAATCTTCAATGTGTTTTTTTTTTTTCATTTTAAAATCTTTCCATCTTATCTTTTCTTTCTACTCATAGAAATATTGCTGCAGATAATAATATGACAAATTTTGAGATAACATTCGGGAAACAATAAATTTAAAGTGAATTTTCATGAAAAGCTTTGGTAACATACTCGACAATCATCATCGTCTGGTTGCAATTTGCAATCATTCAAATGTGATCGATACAATCCCCGCGTAACGAGAAGTCCACATACGGGGCATGATTTCTTTTCTGATTGCTTTTGAAATGCCTTCAAAAGAGCCATTTCGATCAGAAACGTCATTTGATATTCATTTCTGAAAAATAAATTTCATTACAGCATAACTGGAAATATATTCGTGAAAAGAATTGACTGTATCATTACAGTTACGGGGGAAAGATTAAATTTTGTTGGAAAGTGGAAATGAAGAATTCAGCGGAAATTCTTATCACATAATCATAAACGATCAAAAAGGACAAATATGCGATAAGACAATGAATAATCGATTTAAACAGCAATGAAATCTCAGAAACTCTGTTTCTTTCTTCGATCATTAATTTACAAAAAATTGTCATTTAAAAAAAATTTGAAATATAACGGATAACAAAGGGAAAAAAAACTTCCTTTTCTTCTTTTCTAATGAAATTGTACTTTAATAACTATTCTAATCATTTTTTATATTTTCTCTTATCTATCATGCTTCTGTTGTCTCTCCAATCTATTCGATATCTTTTCTTTACTTTCAACTACTGCACCTTCATTTACTAACCCATATTTTGCATGATATTTTGCAAATCGTAACAAATCCTGTTCCTCTCCAGACTGTTGTAGTATTTCCTTACTTTCAATCTCTAACTCATTTTCAGATTTAGCTGACAACATGAAGATGAGTTACGTGGATCGGACACGTAAAATGCATTGATAGTTTGATAAGTCCAAACATTCAATGTAAAAACAGTATTATCAATACATATACCACCATTTTGATATTAATTGATTATTTCTTGAAACTTGTGCGAAGTCAAGTAAATGTTAGACCACTTGAAACTTACGGACCTCATCCATATACTCAATATCAGCTATCACTAAAACTTCTTTGTAATTTGCATTTCAGATTCCATAAGACATGCTTATCGTCCCTACACATTTTCCGAAGAGACAATTACGTGAACGACCACTTTCCACACGTAAGTGAATAAAACTCGCAGTGAGGAAATTGGAAACTGATACTTCTTGTTTCAAGCAGAATTTCTCTTCGAAATACCAATTAATAGACGACGCCACAAAACAAGATATTGTGTATGCGACATCTGGTCAAAAGCAATCGTTGCGAAAATGTGGCCAGTGTATTGCGGTTTTACGTGATACGTGTTATGCGTAAACAGTGAAAAGCATAGTTATAATTCGGATATTTTTATCGGAATGCGAAACAAGTAATATTCTCTTTGATAACTTCGCAATATTTCCTTGCATGAATGACATAACTGAAATCACCCTGCGCGCAAATTACGTCAAATTTGATCCCCTGATAGACGTATTCAGCTGCTTCCGTAATGCTACGTTTCGATTCTGACACATCAGTTGTTATTGCCTACAAAGAAATTTCATGTTCCATACTATTGTTCATTTCAGGATTGCTCCCATTGTTTAGGTTAAGTTCATCACTCAAAGTTGAAAGGTTAAGCGAAAAGAAGAATAAACAACAACAAATTAATTTACAACTGTACGTAAATTTTTTAGGCTGAGATTCAAGATTCTTAACTGTAGCATTGCAGCAACAAGTCAACACGTTGCAGACTGAAATACTCTCAATTTAGGATTAATTACCGTAATATTCTAATAAGTATTCGTATACCGGTACTCAATGATTATCTGAAAACCTAAAGTACATTTAATCAATTGCTTGATTTTAAATTTTGAAAACTAATTGCTCACCTGTAACATAACTTTTCTAAGTCTTCTGCTATTGCATACAGCCGATGGAAATGCAGCTTTCGCAGGATAATGTCGTCGGAGCTAAAACTTCGTTAGTATTAATTAATTTTTTTTTAGTTTAAAATTTAAACCAACTTTTAAATTTGAAATGAATCTTGAAGTCTAGCTACTTAAGGATAAATTAGTGTAATGTCGAAATAAATTAAATTTTTAAAAAGATAGCAAAATTGATTAAAAAGCATTCACAACTTGCCATATTTTTGGTCGAATGAATATTCGGTCGTTTCAGCGTATTATATGATGTCCTTTGTAATTTATCTTTCGGATCTAAAGTTGTTTCTAATCAAATAATTTAAATAATTCAGAAAATTTTACTATTTAAAATTTTACTTTGAATCTTACTTCGAATAAGATTTTAATCCAAATTTCATAAAACTTGAATATAAAACTAGAGCAAATAAAACAAACACTCTGTTTGAGCAGGATTTATTAGTCTATCGATTCTCAAAGGAAATACTCTGTACGAATGATCTCCTGCCAGAATATGTGGTTGAAATGATTTTTGCTTCGTTACAGAAACATCTGCAGGATAATTTTACAGCATTAAAGAAAAAACTAAAATAAAACAAGAAAAACAAAAATAAAAAGAAAAGAGAGGTAAATTATCAGAAAAGTCATTTTTTTTTTGGTTTTTTTCTTTTTTTTTTTTTTTTTTTTGTACCAATACAAGCAAGTTTTGCTTTCTATTATTATAACATATCGAAAGCATGGTATAGTACCGTATGTAAGACTCTATAAGTGCTGATATACTGTAGTGGACCTAAATTTGGTGGCAAATAAATCATAATACGGATACAACAGTAATGTAACACTAAATATGTAATGTCAAAATTTTAGTTTAAATATGTTGATACTGAAGTACTTTTAATCTGATATAGCCAGCGACAGAAAAAGTTCAAAGTTCGAATTGATTTACTTTCTGAAGTTTCATCGATGGTTGGGACTGGTGAAAAGTTGAGGTTTTGCACTGAGGTTGTTCGATTCGAAAGGTCTTTCAATGCTTCGAGCAAATAATCTGCATCATATTGATGAAATACCGGTACAAGTACAGGTTGAGGCTGTCTTGATATCAATTTTGATGCATCCAATTGCTCATCATATGGATAAGGTGTTGCTTGAATTTATTTTTGATTATTGATTTCAAATTAAATCCAGTTCTTTTTCGTGTTTGCAGCCAGTTAATTTCTATGTCAATTATGATTATTAATCGATCCAATACTTAATTCAAATATCATATACTCACTTTATTAAATTAATTAAAAATCTTATTCATTAAATTCCAACCATTTTTGCAAAGTAATAAAGTAGAACTGGAAAAGTGATATCAAATTTTGGAAGTCAAACATATGTGGAAATATTCAGGCTAATCTTCACGATTTTGGAACTTGCATTCTTCACCCTTTCTTTTTATCATTACTTTTTCTTCATAATATGAATCTTCTTTTAATTGAACTAGAAATCCTTTAATTTTAAAATTAGATAATTCACACTTTCAATTATCAAAATTTCTTAAAATCTAACTTTCACTGACATATATGGTTGGTTGGTAATTATAATTATACAGATCAGGTTGCCAGAACTTTTCTTCCTCATATTCTTGTTGTCGTTGTCGTTGTCGTGGTAAGTTTATATGATTGAATTGATTTGAATCACTTGATAAACTGTGATACTTTCTATATCTGTCACCTGAAATGTATTGCATAAATAAAAAAAGTCGAAAGGTCACTTTTGCTATTGAAGCTGTTATCTAATATTGGTATGCATGAAAATGGCAATAATTGCGAGATTGCCAATTATTTTACAATCGGAACCGGAACTTTTCATTCATTTATTTATTTTTTCTTAAAAAGTGGCAAAAAATCTAGTGCATACTTAAAGTATTTGCATAGCTTTTTGATATTTGCTTCTATCTTGTCTCATTTTTTATCACATTGTTTTCATCTCATTTTATCTTATTTCACATCATTTTGATTTATTTCATTTTGCTTTAAATAATTAATAAAGAATATATTCAACCTTGAAAGCAATTTGGAAAGCAGTGCCATGATGGTAATGATCCTGAGCACAAACATGGAACTGAATAGGAAAATAGATGTAAAAATGATTCAATAATTAAAATGCTTTTTTGAATATTCCATAACATGTCGTATCGAGTAAAATTGAATATATTCAATAATTGTTGATCTTTGATGTTAATTTCAATTCTACGAAAACTTCAATCTAAAATAACATATCAAATGCAAATATCAATTTTAAAGTACAAAATAGACTTAAAATATATATACTATTTCATCATTCCAATGTTTTCGAAGTGTAGATATGTGTAAAGATAACTATATTTCGGAAAGGATGCGTAAATTGTTGATTCTAAAATTAGAAATGATGTGGAAAAAATAATTAGATCAAAAATTTTCGAAATATTAATCTCATTAAATTATGTTTTAGTAACACATAATTACTGACATCGAGAAAAAATTTTCACCTAGCAATTGGATAAAAATTTTATCGATAAAATCAATAAAATGGCAAGAATATATTTTTCACTGCTTATCTTTAAATCTGCCATATTCACCTATCATCTCTCGATGATTGCCTTCAATAATAATTTAATCTACTAAAATTCATATTATTATTTTCCATTTTTTCTTATCTCTTTTTTTGCGAATTCTGGTTGTCCAAATCTTTGATAAATAAAGATCGAATTAATAATGATATATATACTTAGTATGCCTTATCTCAATGATATTTTGGCTTAATCGATTGAAATACACTTCGATATTTAGAATTAAGCTATACAACGTGTGGAAATTTCTGTTCTTGCCAAAAAAGATTGTATTTCATACTTTTGAATAATTCAATTAATTGGCTATTTATCGAATTTATTAATTAATTAGGTATTTCTCAAATCCTACTGTATATAGAAATTCTAAGATTTAACATTTTAAAAGGAATAGTTGGACTGTTGGGATTAATTTAACTTTATTACGTAAGATCTACCTTATTTATTATGTGATAGTAAAATAAGGCTTGGTTTATTTTCCATTTTTCCAATTAGCTATACATTTTAAAAGACCATAATTATTGGATTATGGTATAATTTACCGAAAGGTATAAATTAATTCGAAAAGTATAAATTACCAAAAAAACTTAAAAATATTTATAAACCGCGCAAGGAATTGTTAGCGAATATTTTAAAAATTTGAAAAGGAGTTTGGAAAATAAAATATCTGAATAATGTGCATAATATGAAACTGAAACAAAGAAGAATTAGAAATAATGAATAAATTTAATAGAAGTATATGAAATAAACGAAATTAAACTAGAAATCTAACCTTGGAGAAAAATTAATTTCAAGACGTTCAATAGGCATTTTTAATGGTTTAAAAATAAATAGATTACTGAGAACCGAAAAAATTAAAAAATGATTCGTTTCCTAGTTCTGCTCAAATCTTGAAAAATAGTAATTTCAATAATGAAGTTGAGAAAAATCAACGAGAGTGATTTTAACATGAACAAAAACTAGAAAATATTGGCAGAACCTGCCAGGCTTCTATGAAAAGAATAATAATTTAAGTGATGGAGCTGAGAAAAATTAACGAAAGTGATTTTAATTGGAAGAAAAACTAGAAATTATTAATGGAACCTGCCAGGCTTCTATGAAAAGAATATTTCATTTCAGATGATAAGGCAGAGGAATATTTAGTGAGAGATTGAAAATTGTAGTGAATTTATCGATGATAAATGACAAATTTCAGAAACGATGAATCCATCCATTTTCATTCATTCATATAGATTTGATCCGATAATTAGGAAAGATATTGTCAATCACTGACTTCTAAATAATGTTTTCCATATTTTTGTATTCAAAATTGTCCCAATAAATTCAAATTATAAGAGTACAGAAGGAGAAAGAAAGAATGCGATGCTTTGTTGCGTTATAAAACGAATATGATTCAAAATTTTAATTATTCCGATAAACTTTGGTAACCTTTTCAAATATTAATGGGAAAGCAATCCGATACATCAAATCCAACATGAACAATTTAACAATATCTGAATTGAATAGGACAGTTTGTACTGTAACTGCAAACTATGCAAGTTATAAATGAGTGATACAGTCATATATGGTGATTAATTGCAAATAGTTTTCGATTAATTAGAGAGCATTCTGTAACAAAATTGAACAATTAAAGATTTGATAATTAATGATAAAATTGTTCGCATCCTCGGAAGAGGAAAATGAGACGCTTTGTTTTGTTATAAAGCGAGTACGATTGAAATTTTTTAGTTTTTCGATTAACTTCTGGTAATCTTACGAAATATAATATCTGAACTGGATAAGACTATCCGAAGCATTTTGACGTGCAAATCGATCATCTAACTTTGATAGAGAGACGAAAGATTAATCGAAACAATCTAGTTGTTGATTCTCTCTGAAGTTTCCCTCAGAATAGCTGGAATACGTAATGAAGTAGTTATATTCGGTAAAGCGGATGATTAGAGGAAGAGTAGAACGGAAGGTCTTCAGTCTGTTCTAAAATTTTCAATGAGTGTGCCACCTCGTTTGCTTAAATAACACGTAGACATTGAACGTGTGCTCCACGTACGCCATTTTTGGTAAACAGAATTGACGCTATGAGATGAATTAAATGTTAAGTTAACTTTATCTTCGAAAGAACAAAAATACCTGAGAAATAAATATTCAATAATAAATTACATTACAGGAAATCAGGATAAATTTGAGGAATTGTCGGTTAAGGAAATGTTTCTCATGTTAATTTATCAGTATGCTTAAACTTATCATAAAGCATACTTTTCGATTTAAACTTCCTAAAGGAAAGCGTAAATTTCTTGTTTCTATTTAATAATGCATTTGTATGAGTATAATAAAGCTGTTTATTGTATTTTTATTACTATAACAATAAAAATAACATTTTATGATAATTACTTAATTGTGCAAGTGTTGCTGCATTACTATAATTAGATTGAAATATAAAATTATTAAACTGTCTTTTTCGAATTTTCTCAATTCAAATATGTCCAAAAATCTTTTATTCACTAACAGAATCACTCCCTATATATATAAATATATATATACATTTATGTAAAAGCAAAATGTAATGATAAAATATATTATGCACAATAACTGTATTTAAATATATCGAAATGTTTGAAATTATCATAAAGTGAAATTTCGATTTAAATTTCTTAAAAAAATATAATAATAATTACTATATGACTGTATTATTCATACATAATGTGACAATATTAGTATGATTTGTTCATTGACAGTATTATTTCTATTTTTGAAAAAGCAATTTTGTATAAGAAAATATGTTTAAAACAGAATTATGTATATGATAAGATGATATGGCATGACATCAGACAAACCTTGTCAATTTGATAATTTTTTACTTGTGAGAGAAATGAGAACAAGCAAAGGATGCTTAGGAATATTGGCCAAAATACTGCCAAGGTGATAAGATCATTTCAATGTGTAAACAACAAAAATGTTGGAATGATAGAAATTAAGTACTAGAAGAAATGAATGAAAGAAAAAATGTTGTAACTTGATATTATATCTTTATCACAGTTTGTTCTAATAAGTAATTCCAATAAGATGCATTATGTGATCTTTCTTCTTCTTCTACAATTGATAATATGAATAATATCAACTTTTTTCATTCCTTATATAAATTTTTTATCATTAAAGTACTTAATTGATAACTCAATTTCTGTTAATTAGACTCAGACAAGTTGAAAATAAAAGAGAGCATATTTCATATTATTGAAAGCGTAATCCACTATTGAATTACAAAATAGATTGATTTTGGAAAAAATAGGCATTGATATGGAGCATAAATATTTCAAATTCGAATGAAAAATTTCGAAAAAAACAGATATAAATAAATATGCAATAATCGAGCAGTATCATTAGAATACGTATTGTAGTCAAATATTTGAAGGAACGATTTTTTGAAATATTTATTATACTTAAGCAAAAGGTATTCTACACGTCCTTTTTTCTTTTTATTTTCTACGAATTTTTGCTTGCAGAAATTTTAATGGAACTATTTCAAAAGTTACAAAAACTGAAAATGATGTCTTCTACTACTGCAACGTTTGGTATCTGATTCATGAAAAAGAAAAGTATTAATGCTCTGTTTACATGTAATGTTGGGATAATGGAAATTTTGATTATGGAACTTATCAGAACAAGGAGTGATCATTTTCTTCTCGTTCTTGCTGAAAATATATCAAATTATAAAGTAAATAAAAACGGTTTAATTTGTGTGGTATTTGCTCAAAAATTGTCTGATATGGTATGATGATTGATTAGCGGAACATCTCTTATCATATCATTGCTTTCATGAGATTGAACGGAGCCTATCAGCTAGCATACAAACATATGGATAGATTGTATAAATATGTTCACTGTTAGGACGTTATCAAAGTAGTTCAATGCTTGCTTCTTCTTCTTTTTTCTGGTTTTTTCCTTTTTATTAGCTTCAGATTATCATCATTAATAGTCTTCTTCTTTTTTTTTTTTTTTTGATTCTAAGCCATCAAAATATCCACTTAGTTTATAATAAATTTATGAGTTTTGAATTTGATTTAATTGTGATTAACAAATTTAATAAGTTATTATAAATGATCTAGCTTACATAATAATTTTAATTTTAATGAATTCAAATAACTAATTTAAATAAATGATCGATATTTAAGCCTAAGACATGAAAATTCCGTAATGGTTTAAATACTATGTCTACTTACCGTATCATATTCTAGAAGATCCAATTATAAATCATTGAACCACTGCATATTTTTTGAATCAATAAAGTAAAATAAAAGAAATTCCGCCTACTTAAACATTATCTACTCATTGCTTAAAGTTCAGTCTTTTGTGATTAACAAAAAAGAAGTGTCGACCGATTATACTATATTTAATGATAACTCATAATATCATTGATATTGCTTGCAATTACCAATTAATTCTTTAAGAGAAAATTTATCTCAATAATTCTACTGAAATTCTGATATTCTAATATGCGACAAAGAATTAGAGAATTCCTGAAAATATTTTTCAAGTCAAATATTATTGAATTTTGACTTTCAAATTGTCCCAGGTCTCTTTTTTGATTTCTATCGTTTTAATATCAAATATCATTTTGAAGTTTGATTAGCAAAAACACTATTCATAAAATTCTATGTTATCGCACAACATCATTTCCAGGTATTATGCATTCACCTGTATACAACAATGGTTCCAATTTGAAAAATGATACTTCAGATGATAGCCTAAATACGCTATCATGCAAAAGTATTGCAAACTTATATCATAGCCGAAGAGAGCTTGCTAAACTAATGGGTGAAAAACAGAAGGTGCTGTTAAATTTTGCACAGTATTTCATAACTTAAGAAAAAAAAAGAAAATGAAATGTAAAATCAATGTTCATTAAATCAGTAATATGTTTGTAATTCATTTAACTCATCTGAATTACTCATTGGACTTTTAAATTTAAAAATCTTGACTAAACTAATTGATGAAAAAATATTCAAAATATTAAAAAATAGAGAATATTATCGAAAATTGAGTATTTCATAAGTCAATCAATAATTTTGCATAATCTATTAAATTTGCAGTGGCTGAATTGTCAAAGAAAGGCAAGTTTGTTGGTTCAACCTTGGAAAACGGATGAATTGGAAGTGATGTCAAGGTTTTTTTGTTTATGAAAAATTTACTGAACTTTTGTTTGAAACTAAAAATTTAGCTACATCTCAATTTTTAGACAGAATGATTTTTTTGGAATCTTTAATAAATGAGTGATTGGAAAAAAATCATTTTTTCAAAAAAATATTTATATATATATATATATATATAGCAAATATTTCCTGAGATTTCTAAAATTCTATAGACATAATTTCAAAGCAAAATATAGCGGAAATTCAAATTGATTCTGTTGAATTAAGCTAGTCTTGAGTTTGCGAATATTAAGCCTATCGCTCTTTCAGTACTTAATCCCACATTTCAGATTCGCACCGTTGTTAAATACCGTATCAACAGCTCAGTTACCTAGTGAGGAACATCAGGCTCAGTTGGCGCTTATCGAACAGATCATTCAAGAGTAAGTCTTTCTCACACTTTCGTAAATATTTCTGATTTTGAAAGCAAAATAAATATTTATCAGTCTAAATCAAGGAAAAGTGCTAAGTGTTAGTCGGTCAAGATTATTTATTCTAAACTATTAAAAACAGAATTCAACTTGTGGATAAGCGGAATAACTAAAAACTTTTATTTCATCTTTTTTTGCATGATGTAATATTAGCAGATGCCTCTTACTTTATGGCAAAATTTCTAATTTTATTGATTTCAGCTTCGTAACTTCAAGAAATACAGAAATCATAAATCAGAATATTTTTTAATATATCTAATTCTTTTGATGGAAATACATTACTAAATTTATTTATCAGAAAAAATTTTTCTTTATTTAAAACACGCATCTCTTTCTCAGATCCATTATAATCGAATGGCCGAAAATACTTCATGAAAGATGTGACGGTGATGATAAAAGCTTATTTGATACGGAAATGGATTTTGCTCCTTTGATACATCGAGCTCGGAATGTTGTCAAATGTCGTACATCACATCCAACGATGAGAGTACGGTATGGTTTTCGTGGTTGAGATTCAATCTCATCTAACATCAATGTATTGCTTTTCACAATATCTTAAGAATATGGAATTAATGAAGTTAATATGTTTAAATTATAGTACTTATAGTATTCTTTTTCTCTTTAGCTTCATTCATACAAATTTTCTGATTTCCAAAAATCAGCAATATCTAAAATTAAGTGCTGCCAATTTATTTATTTTTTGGGGAATATTTAGAGTTTGTGCAATAGCTGAACCAAAATCGGATAAATCCTATCCACGTGTTATAGAAGCATTTTTTCGTGCCACACTGGTCAAATTATCCGGCGATCCAGGCGAAAGGTACTGTTTCTTGGATAATTTCTCGGTTTTTAGACGACTTTATTTCTATAATAAGCATATAATTTTATAAATCATGTAATTATATGCATAAAAAATCACTGTTATAAGCTAACAATTTTGCAAAGTTGTAGACAAACAGCTGGCCGATTAATTTTGACTCAACGTGAAGGTACGTCAGCAACGAAATATCACGATCAACATGGTGTTGTAGTGAATATGAATGGGAAATTGCTGGTACGCCAAGCATCACCTGAATGTACTGCCGATATTTTATCGGAACAATATGGTGAAAACGTGAAAAGGACTGACTTCAAATACGAACACGGAACGCTCTGCGCGATATTTCCGGAACTGGTTTGTAGAAATACCATTTACTCACTTTTATGCTATCGATTCGATCTAGTGATGTTGAAAATCAGCGAAAATATATTTTTGAAATTTATATTTCTTCTGTCTTCTATTCTCCTTCCATTTTCACTTATCCAATTTATGAAATTCCAATCATTACATTTCAGATATGACAAAGGCACTTTTTTTGCAGGGTGTAACATTAAATTCAATGATCGATCGACGTCAGTTATCCACGCGCTACGCAATTCAAATGGATGTTGCACTGAACATTGAAAATAAATTAATCGTGAAACACGTACGTTGCAATCCAAATACATTTTTCTATAATGAAGAAAAAAGCAAAAGATGAAGAAATGTTTGAAAAAGTTGAAATTAGCGAAAGAATAAGATATCTCTAACAATGAATACTTTTGAACGAACTATTACAGGTTGTCCTATCACATGAATTTCTGATTGCAATCACCAATGATCAGACCGAATCGCTGTTAAATTTCATCTATTGGCCACGATTACTTGATCGGGAACAATTTGTTAGGAGATACTTAAATTTTATTTCTGTATCAATAAATAGCTTAGTAATAATTTTAAATTCTAAAATTCAGGTATGAGAAATTATTTAAATTTCAAAAAGTAATTGAACATATCAATTTTTTTCCAAGATATATAATGCTACTTTTCTTCTGCATTATTATTTACTTTCTTTTTTTATATACATAGACTAGCTGGAATCGGCCAACACTTCGCATGACGGATCCAGCTAATCTATATAAATAAAAATGCAAATTCTATATGAATAAAAATGTAAATGTTCGTCTGTTTAAAATCTTAAATTTCCGAAAGTTCTTGAACACGCGCCTATTCGAATGCAACGTCGTATGAAAATTTTCAAATCAACTGGTAAGAATTCGAAATGTTGTGTAAAAATGAACAACGAACATTTACATTTTTATTTATATAAATTAAACAAATTTGTTTACTGGTAGGAAAATTTTTGAAATTTCTTTTTGAATTTTAAAAACATTTCCAAATTTTAGCAAGATCAGCCAAATGATCATGAAGATACTACATCAAATAGTAATAAGCAAAAGGTACCATGGGGTATCTTGAAGAAAGCTCTAAAATATTTCGTAAAAGCACAATTAAGCTCGGCACGTGCTCTGGACATTGATGAATTATTGCATATACAATGCATGTTATTTTATCCAAGGTAGACAAAAATTTTTGATTGACTTAAAACTTGTAATCTATCGATCAAGTCATTAATAATCTATCAAGAATATGTTGAATACAAAATAAGAATTGAATGACTATGGATTGATTAGATTTGTAGAGGAAGACATATCACGAAATTACATTGGTATTTCAGGATCCGGAAAGCCAATGAACAGGAATGTGAACAACTGGAGAAATATTTTTTTGGTGATATTAAGAATATCAATGAAAAAAGTACTGTAATTAAACTTAAACATAGATTATTAACGGAAATGGTAGCCGATGATGTATTGGTAACAAAAAATGAACTTATGATGGTAAGTTTTTAAATCAATAGATAATAATAATTATGAAATGAAACATACATAAAAAGACAGATATGAAATGAAATACATTATTTATATTGAGATAAATTAATGCTTCAAATGTGATAATATTTTTAATCTCAGTTAAATGAAATAATTATTTCCAAATAATAGGACTAATTTATAGAATAAATGTATTAGCCTTGCTGATGATACAACCGAATTACGACACAATCTCTGGCAATGGTTGTATCGTGCAACGGAAATAATCATTGATGTTGGTCACAAATTTTGTCCGGCAATATTTAATATTGATAAAAAATGTATGAAATTTCATATTTAAGCCTTAATTTATTTATACTTGAAAATTGAAATAATGATGACATAACTAATTGAGTTAATTTAACAATGTCACTGTATTATTTCATTCGCTTTCTGTATGAGAAACGAATAAACAATGAAACATTATGCCATTTTGATCAATTGAAGTGATTTAAAGTTTAATGCACTCAGTCTTTTTTTTTTTTTTCATTTTATAATATCACAACTATATGCTTTAAAAAAATTTGCTACAACAAATATTCAATCATTTATTAATTGGAGTTTGCTTTAGTTTTGCTTATTCAATTAATAATTGAAATTATCTTGGACTAGGGTAGGCAGAAATAATCGTAGAATAAAATAAAATATTAATGAACATTTTTACTATATAGTTGAACAAAGTACATTTATTATATTGTATGATATTTATGATTGATTTAAAAGATTTTTCATAATAAAATGAATTTATAGCTGCTAAAACAAAGAAGCCAACAATTTCAATGGGTGAATATCAATCGATACTGAGTTTATATAACAACAGGTAACCTAATCTAATGTTTATTGGAAAGTTTCCGCGTTTGTTTAGCGTATCAAAATTAATTAACCGTGTATTGCTTAAAAAGTTCTAATCTATGAATGAATTTCAGGATTTTAACTTTTACAAGCATGAGAAATATGAAAAAAGTTTTCAAAGCAACAGAGGAAAACGATAGGAAATGTGGCACTCTGACAAGAGCTATATATTTGAGATTTTGCGATGAAAATGCTGGCTATATTTCATTTGCATTTGCAAATCTCAGCAAGTGAGTAAGCTTAATTCTTTTTATCACAAACTTGATTCTTAATTCTCTTGTCATTATTATTGAAAATTATGTCCAATTGATTTAATCATATCATATGCATAGGCATTTAATTGAGTGATTAGTTTAATCACTTAGAAAGTAATTTTTAGAAGCAAAAGAGAGTGAAAATAAATTAGCCTAAAGATATGATTAACAGCTAGGCTTAGAAAAAGGAAATAATTACATTTTGGTAACATTAAAAAATATTCATGAATGTAATTTTTGGAATATTATAAATTTCTTTTAAATAATTCTTTTGCTATTCATTTTTAATCGAAAAATTTATAAAAATTCATGACAAAAAGAACATCGAATACAAGTTGAAGAAAAATATTTTTGATAAACAGAGATAATAATGGTAAACCATTGATGGGATCGCTTTCTTCTGAACAAATCAGAGATTTCAAACAGGGAATCGCTGAAATTCTGATGGATGAACCGTTTTTGAAACGTTATGATCGTATCGTGCAGCTTCAAGTTTTTGATAGTAAAGATCGTGGTGATAATTCAATCATTGCTACGCCGCTGTAAGTATCTTCTTGCTGATATAATATATAAAAAGTAGAAGATATTGATTTTTTAAATTAGATTTCAAATACACATTATGGATAATTAATTATTTCATTTTCTTCCCTCTATTTAAAAAAAAAAAAAAAAATACAGAAAAAAACAGAAAGTGTTCATTAGAATTTTTCAACAAAGTTGCCGTTTTTTTTTTTTTTTTTTGTTCAATTTCACCATGTGAATGTTTCCTTTTTTTTTTTTTTCAGCAAAACAGCAATTTTTCAAGATTATAATACTATGCGATTGCAAAATAATTGCATAGAAACACACGATGATGAAACAATCCGTGTGAATCCGCTTACGGGTGAAAAGTTAGCTTACACGCAAAATAACGTCAACACTATCAACACTATTATCAGTAATGATAATCAAAATTCGGAACTTTCATGCCTTGTTCAATGTAAGTAATAGTTAATAACAAAAAAGCCCATTCAATTTTTCCTCATATTTTATTAATTAATTATTCGATACAATGATTTTTTTTTCGAATAAATAATTTCTATAATTTTATTAATTCATTTTTCTCCTTTCAATCTCTCAGTAAATTGAATTTTTCCGTAGATCATTCTAACTTCTAGAAGAGATGAAATGGAAATGTATATTCTAAGTTCTAGAAAAGAATGAAATAGAAATTTACAATCTAATTTTTAGAGAAATTTAAATACGTATATATTATAGCATATGTAGAGTTATTATTACATGCTTCATCGCTATATACCGTATTTAATGGTATCTCAACCGGAAATTCAATTAGCGATAAAGAAATCGATCGAAATGGGACATTAGAATATAGAAAATTGGAAAATAATAATGCCAGTAATATTGCTCAGAATGTCTTTGATGATCGGTAAATTGTTGAAAATTCTAAAATTTGAAGTTGATAGATGCGTTTGAATAATTAATTGCAACGTTCTTCTTTGAAAGTTATTAATTTCAACACAAGTTTAAATAAAAGAATTAAGGAATTAGTATAGGATAGAATGTTGTAAAATGGATTGCAATGAATAAAATTTTAGAAAACTAAGAGATGCGCCATTTTCACATATGAAAGAAGATATTGCACAGATGAAGCATGACTCGATGCGTGACCCGTTGAATGTATCGAAGAGGATTCATGATGAACGATGGAGAAATGATGAAAACGATGAATTGGAAGCGCTCGATTTAACGCAAAAGCGAACTAAATTAAATTTTTAAAGCTAATGCTCATTTTCATTTTAGAAAGACTGAATTTCACTTGGCTCAGAAGATTTTACGTTGCACAGTCATTCATTCGTCTTCATTCCATTTCCATTTTCAACTTATAAAAAAGTCAGTAAACGGAGGGAATAAATAAATTTGTTAAATATGATAATTTTGTTTTTTTTTTTATTATTAATATCTCGATTTGAAAAAAGAAAAAAGAAAGAAAAGAAAAAGGAGAAAAAAATCAGTTCTGATAATAATCGATATTTATTTTATCCCATATGCCATATTGAAAAAAAATTTGGCAATAATTTCAGGAAAATTCGCTTTTTTCTCTCTTCTCATTTGTGCCATTTAATTAATTATTATGCATGTTTATTAATTTGTAACTATCTCTTTGATAAAATTTTGAGTTTTTTTTTTTGTATTTGAAAAATAAAATTTAAAAATCTACGATCAATTATTTATATTGTAATTACAAATGTAAAAGTCGTAGCACAAGTGGGATATTAAAGTTTTGTAAGAATCAAAATATGCTTAATTAATTATTCCAACCTGTTGATTGCACTGAAAATCTGAAGCAGTTAAGGGAAAGAAATGATTACTATTAATTATGTAGATAATTCCAAGTTGCAATTTATGATTTATTATAGTCAATGAATTAATCAAGAATAATTAGCAATTTAATTAAATAAATGAAATTAATTATTAATTTAAAGTCACAATAAATCGACAATTTTTTAATCAAATTCCAAACACTTTTTGAATAATAATTTAGATTATCATCTACTCATTTTAACTTACCCATTATCGATAGCTCATTACATATATTATTTTCAACAAAAAAAGGTTAAAAATCAGAAATTGGACAAAAGCAAAAACTACACGTATATGTTGACATGTCACGTACATTTTTTTGCATAATATTATCCATTCTAAATGATTTATCGAATAATTATAATAAATAGTTCATTATAAATATAAATTTGTTGCAATTGTATCAATGCATCAAATAATGTAAGGAAATTCGTTTGTTGTCCTCAAATTATTTTAGTGCATATGCATATCTGGTAATTTGTTTACCTACTGAATTGCCTCATTTAGAAGAATACTTGATATATACTATAAAATAAATAGAAAAACATTTTTGAAATTCAATTGTTTGAAAGTCAGAAAATATAAACTATGCGATCAATTCCCTAATGAAATAGTCAAATCGTGTCGGAAATTCTGACAAACTTCGTAATATCAATTGCGTAACTTCAAATACAAAAGAATAAGATTTCTTGGATGAGATTCCTTTCCATCGTCAACGTCCAACAAAAGTGGCAACAATCGATGGATCATGTTTTGCTTATTCTATTTGAGAGTTTTAGCTGAAAGTCGTGAATCATTGTTTTTAATGTGCAATCAATAATATAAATATTGTAGTCTAGATAAGCGCCAATAAAGGCGTGTTATCATGTACTAATAATGGCGCTTTCTTGTAGATCAAACTCTGTCAATATTCTCTCTCTAGAAATAGGAGAAATTTTGAGCATAGGATCATTGTAAGGATTTGTTATCACAAGATCGGATTTAACAGATCAGGATTGTTCTAGTCTTCCTTCCTTTCCGATTATGATAACATCATTAGAATTGTTTTGTTGATATGATTGATATTTTCATGGTCGTATTTGTTGACGCGTTATCATAGTTTCGTTATATATTTAATTACCCTAGTTTAAGATTCGTTCGTGCTACAAATCAACTTTCCAACAAATCGTCCCAAAGACAATAAACCTCGAATGCAATCGAATATTCACTCATGCATGTATTAACTAGCGAATAATAAGAAATCGAAAAGTTTTCGGTGTAAAATTTGGAGATTAAGAGAAATCATTGGCAATAAAAAGATTTTCGAGCATATTCCCCGGCAAGAAACAAAAACTGCGCATTCCCATGCCGGGAATCGAACCCGGGCCGCGTGGGTGAAAGCCACGAATCCTAGCCACTAGACCACATGGGAGTCGAGATATTTCTTTATTAGATTGCCTAATACCGTTAAAATCTTTATTTCATTTAAAAGTAATCCTTGCAGCTGAGAAAAGTAAATAGAATTCATTCTAAATAATTACTCCTTTATCCAATTTTAGTAATAAATGTTTAATGGGTGATACACCGCTCATTGATACAATGGTCAATTGATTGATTGGCTAATCATGTAATTAAGACAGTGATCGTAAAAGAATAGATGAATTGTAAGAATATAAATAATCTATCAAGAATTATATTTATTCATTTCCTAGTTTTTTTCTGAAAAAAAAATTATCAATAATTATTGAAATTATAATTTTCACTAAAAATACTACAGAATTATTCAAAAACGTTGCCAATTATTAATTCATCGAATAATTTATCATTCTAAAATTCCATTACTCTATGAAAGGATCATTTGAATTTCTACCATATATTTGGGATACTGCTCTTGAATACCACAATGCTTGAATTCCAAAATGTAAGTAAAGCTCAAAAGTTTTTTTCGTTTATTCAATCTATTGTTTATTGTATTTCTATTATACTATTTATTAATTAGATACTAAATTAGAAGTTTCACTCGCATTCAAAAGGAAATCATATAATCTGATTGGATCAATCGATGAACCATCATGGACTCGAATCCCATATTTTGTTGAATGGCTTATTTTATTGCCGACTGAAAAAACTTTTCGATTGCTGAAGAAATTTAGAATTATGATATTTGTGAAATAGCAGTACAAGAATCAGACATTTGCATGAATAACTTCAAAAAAATTATCTCACTGAAAAATTAGAGTTTTTGATTGATTTTACTGAACAAAAGTATTAATGTCTTTTTTTTTTCAACTGTGCTGACTGGAAATAACATTAAAAGAGTGTTAAAGTGATGTTTGAATTTTCGATTTCATTTCTTGTCTATGATTTTTATATCTTTCCTTTATTTCGGTCTTCCTTATATTCTAACAGATATGTATGTATGTTATCAACGAACTAATTATTTATTGTGATATACAACTATAAATAATGGAATTAGTAATAAAAGTGAACCACTCCCGTCGAACACTGATTGCACAGAAATTAAAAAGTAAAAAAAAAAAAAAAAAAACACGAAAAATCATTACTGACAGATGAGAAATTCCTCATTTCAAACAAAATAAAATGAATGAATTATAGATATGCAAATAATGATACTTAATATATACAAATATCACCTTTATCGGATCTCATGCAGAAGATGAATAAAGAAAAAGTCCTAAAAAATGTAAATAATATAACTAATATATTTGATATTGCAGGAATTCTTCCACAAAAATAATTTCTAAGAAATATATGGCAACTGAGAACTTTGAGATATTTGAACAACTAGAAATATATAAATCACCATAAAATATGCAAGCCATCATGAAAAATTCATCATGACACAAAAACTAGAAAAACAACTGAATGACAATGCAAAATTTTGGTAGTTCCAATAAAAAAAAAAAGATATCTGAATTCGAAATCGAAATGATATATTTCTACGCCTTTAAGATCAGCAAAATAAAAAGTTAATTTCGATTCGAAATTTGATAAATGCTTATTAATCCATATCTTTGACTGGAATATCAGCTGATTAAATGACTTAACAGAACAAGCAGAACCCTGATAAAGATCCCATCAGTGAAATTTGAGCTATTCTCATTTGAAATCAACTATAAAGAAAATAAAAAAATCAGAAAATATGAAAACTTGAACATTAAATCTTCGAGAAAAGAGCTTCATTGATTGATTCATCTTTTATATCAGAACAACATGGTATGGCCTGCAGATTTTTGATAAAAAACATATATTCTTGGCCCACCAATCTGAAATTCCTTTGCAAAATTACCGCGACAATTCGATGCTTAGAAACTCTTCTAATAAATCTTTATTTCATTAACTAAAAATTCGACATATTTTTTTAACTTTTCTGATTAATGCAGTAGTTTTTTTTCTCAGCATTCATGCTACATGAACTCTGACCCAAGGTAAATTTGAATACCAACAAGTACGCAAACAAAACTAGTGAAATAGTGCTCAAATTTTCTTTCCTTTGTTATTTAGACCTTATTAATTTTTATATTCTTTTCTGTATATCTTTTCTATTCTTATATTTCAGTTTCTTCTTTGCTTTGACTGATTTTTTTTTTCCTCTACTAAACGATACTATTTCCGCGTTCTGTTTTCATTTTCGATAATGAAATAGAAAAATATCTTACCCATATGTGAGTGAATCGTGTGGCGTAATATTCATATGACTTAACTGGGCTTTTAGATTATCCTTAAAATTCTTGTGAACTCGTAGAAATAAATCCTGGAAAAACAAGTTCCCATAATATTAAATTCATGTCATAATGGAATGAAAATTCCAAATTCAACTCCGAAAATTCAACCTTTTAGGTAATGATGATGACAAATGTAATTTTTTTTTCTCTTCAAAAAATACCATTGAAATATAAATGGACATGAATTAGCCAAGTCAAAACAGGTAAATATTACTTTAATCATATTGTCCGGCATGATACCGGCAAGACCATTGTAGAACTTTCCTAGCTGTCGACCCATTTGCTGGAATGTTGGCGATGGTATAGAATCTTTTACATTCCACTGCAACAAAAATACGTAGGTTAGCTACCAAAACTTGAAAAAAAAAAGAACAATTATGAAGAATCTGGAATAAGTAAATAGCGAAACAAGAAATAATAGTAACTGGTACATTATCCTCCAGACAAAACTAATTAAATTTTTTTGGATTGAAAAAACAAATCTAATCATTCCGTTAGCTTAAAGAAACATGAAGATGTGATATTAAAGAAGAACTGTACTGACACTAAATATTTTATGTAGTCTCACCGCTTGAAGCTGTATAACAAGATGATGATCGATGACAGTAATCAGTTTGTTCACAATCTCTTGTGCATGATCATTGTAATCCTAAAAAATAAAATGGTATCCTTATCATCAGTTAAATATTCTTGAAAATAAATATTATTTTACATATAAACTGGTCTTATAAGCATACAAAATATATTTATGATAAAATATCACCACCGCATCCAACATCAAAAAGTGATATTTCATTTAAGTCGCATTTTTTGAACTCTTTTATTTTCTCAATAATGTAAGATCCTCTCACAGGGTTCATCATGTGCAATAGCATAAAGGTATATATATATATATATATATATATATATGCATAATGAAACACTAAAATGCTTGTACTCAATACATGAAGCAAACAATATGATTTTTAAACCATGAATCTCTTTTGGAGATTAAGGCATAGTTAAATCTGATGGTAATATATTGCAGATGATGGTAATTTAATAAAAGGTTTATCAAAAAGCTAGAAATTTAAATCAGAAAAGATTTACTCTAACTAACTGATCGACATGTCGTAGCAAAGATTGTTTGTCAACAGGAAGTTTTTCTTGAAATGCGGCTCGAATAAATGGCACAAATCGAAGAATTAATTGCAGACATCTTGATGAGAGGGCTGCAAAACTGAATAAGTCATATGAAATATTGAATTTTTTCCGAAAGAAAGGAATAAAAGAATTAAATTCCGAAAACTGCAAAGCAAGTGGAGTTTCAAAAAAAAAAAAAAAAAATTTTGAAACTCCATTTGCTTTTTTATTACGTTTCCGATATTATCAAACGATACTATTAAATCTTAAATGTATTAATACTTACCATAATTAAAACAAAAAAGAAATTTTTTTCAATAGCAAAGACATCTAGAAAATTTTCGAAATTATGCAAAAATTTTTCAAAATTTTTAAGAAAGAACTAAATAAAATACGATGATAAAATATTGCATTGTATAATTGTTGCAAGAAACGGCTGGTGACCGTATATGGGCACTTTTAATCCAAACTAATCAAATTTGCTTATTAAGAATGGATGCTATACTGCTTATCATCATTTTATGCATCCTTATTGCTATTACTTATTCGGATTATCAACGAAATCTTGCACAAGAAAAGGTTAGCATTATTTGCTTGATAAGTTATCAAGATAATGTTTTATCAAATAAGGAAAGCATGCTTCGCTATTGAGCTGCTGAAATGATTTCATTGATATGTCAGAGAATGACCTTGAGATATATCTTAGCCTTAAGTTTCATAAGAAATAGTATCAACGGCATATCCAAAAGAACTCTAATCAATAAAATACAAACAATTGATATTATTGTGATGCGGATATTATTGAAACCATTTCGTTCCTTTTTTTTTAACAAAAAATTGATTAAACACATTCAATCTACACATCATAATCCTAATATGGAAAAAATTCCAATTTGATAAATGATCCAATCAAATTTTTGTAACAAATTTCATGCCTAACGAATAATTTCTGATGAAACTAATAAAAGATTTTAGGAAGAACAAAATAAAAAACTTCATTCACAATCACAACAAGCAGAAACTACTCATTGTAAGTTGAATCTTGATAATGAAATTTTCTAAATTTTTTTTCGAGAAATTATGTGAAAAGAGATTTGAAAATTCTTCCATACAATAGCTGATCTAGAATACTACTGTTTTCTACAGCAAAATCAAGTAAGAGAAAACGAAGAAAAAAGATAAGTTCAATAAGTCGACAAGTACTCGAGTTCAATACCATTACGATACCAATTCGAACAATATCTCTTTCTTCGAGTATTGAAAAGACGAATAATATTGCATTTCCATCAACACCACTACCATCTACACCAATGGCACTTCAGAGTTAATAATATACTCGAATCAAGTTATACATATATAATTTAACTCGATTATATTCATTATGCACTTTACTAACTTATCAATTTACTTTTTCTTGTTTATTCTCTTCACCAGTTATATATAAATGAATCTATAATATTGATGAAAATCGCTCTAACTCTTTTTCTCATATGGGAAATGAAATAAACATTCCGGTAAATAAAACTAAATAGACTCAAATTCTTAGAAAATGATTAATCCTCAAAGACATATTTGGAAAACATGTTACAACTATTATCAAAAGTTTTATTCCCAAAGAGAAAAAAAATAGTCCAAGAATTTTTTCATGACTAATCTTTGAACCGATAATAAAAAAGAAAGCAATGAACTTTTCGACACTGCTAAACACTTCATAAGAATGCAGGATATCCTGAAATAATTAATGTGTATAGATATGATTATTACGTAGGTAAAATAGAGGACCTTGCATATGTAAAAATGAAATCAATAATATGAATATCAAGTAAAAATTATCCAAGAATAGAAAGTATTAAATAGATTTAAAAATAAAGTTTAGAACAGAATGCCACATAAGATAAAAGGTTCATTTAAAAAAAAGTACCAATCTATGGCTGTTTGTGCTAATACTATTTTCAAGTTTACAAACAATGGGAATCGCTAGTATTGATATAAATAATTTACAATTATTTATATTAGTAACAAGCTAAGACGTGAAAATGAACTTCTTTTTAAACTCTTGATTACTAACAAATGATATAAATGTATATAGCATGTCAACAAAAATCGAGATATTTGCGTTACAGAAACAGCGCATCGTGTTTCTGTCTCTGAACGAAGCAAAGTATTTATCACTAATAAAATAGTGGTCCTAATGTAATTTTTCATCACACATGACCTGATGTAACTAAACGTATTCAACTTGGACTTTTGATTGACAAGGACATATTATTTTGAGACATCTGTAATTCAAAGTCTTCTGCAAAAGCTAAGTCTAGTTTTTGCACAAAGTTTACAAAATAAGATGAAAAATTCAACAGAGATGAAGCAAAAACCCAAAAAATAAATATGTTTGTAATGCTACAATCAGCTGAATTTAGAATATTGAAAGTTAATATTAAGATAACCTAGACTACAGGTAATGAATTATAGAAAGAGAATATCTTCTTCACGTATAATATATCAAACAAATCAATAACTACCAATATTGACTATTCCATAAAAAATTTAATACTTTTACGTACGAACTAATGCTTGATTAATAAATTTGAGACATCGAAAGATACACAAACAATGATGTAAGTTTTGAGTGACATACCTAAATGTCGAACACTGATCGATTTGAGGCCGATTAATTGCAAAGCACCTGCTCCGAGAATTAATTGACAACTACGACTGTTGTAATTCTTCAACAACTCTACTAGACACATCAAAAGTTCGGATGCATATTCTGGAAGCACTGCTAAAGCATCACAGTACTGAGCCATTATTTGCAGGAGAATAAAAGCTGTTCTGAAAACGGATATGAATGCCTTA
Organism: Onchocerca lupi; assembly: GCA_028564675.1. Classification (NCBI taxonomy): domain Eukaryota; kingdom Metazoa; phylum Nematoda; class Chromadorea; order Rhabditida; family Onchocercidae; genus Onchocerca; species Onchocerca lupi. Next base: position 18,285 of record JAOVVO010000392.1, on the reverse strand, counting down.
AGATATTTTATTGGAGAAAAGAAGCTGCAATGATTTTCAGAAAATCAAAAATGTTCAAATAGAAAAATGTGAAAAGCTTAAATTTTTTCTTTACATTCACAAAAATTAAGGTGATATGAAATGAAAAGATTCAAATTTTATCGGCTAAGAAATTCTTAGATCTGAAATGGAAACCGAAAATCGAAAATAAAAAAATTCACCCTACGACAACGTATGATTCTCCATCGACTAGCAAGCTGGGTTTAGATGCAGTGGAATTTCCCGTTTCTAACGACCCTACATCCGATAAACGACTTGTTTGTAAACATAAATCAACAAGTCGTTGGAAATGCTCCGGCACGTCTCCAGCGCGCCAAGTTTCCGTATCCAGAATGTTACTGTAAAAAAATAACTTTAAGTTCAACCTACTAAAATTCTTCAATTCATTCCCGAAAGACAAGGATTTGATCTTTTCAAAAACAGCAAATATATATGTTCTCTGATTATATGAATCAATCGCTTTTTTATTTTTTTATATATTTTGTGATTTACTAAAATCATATCGGAGTGAAAACATACCCCAATTTAGTCTTTCGATCTTCGTGAAATTTTTTAACGAAATTACTGCCTTGCTGAAGAAGACATAAACGCAAAGGCGAAGAGAATTTTTTTTCGGTTCCAATTAAAGCTTGGCATTTGCAGACAAATTCTTCGATAGCACGCATTATACTATCAAACTCGAATAATGACAGCCGTTCAAGAAAGCCATCCTAAAATGCCATCCAGAAATTCTCATTCTTTTCAAATGTGTCTTCATCTTTTCAAAAAAACCTATTTCTCAAAATTTATTTCATACCTTTGATCTAGCAGATAAGAGACGACAGCTACGCTCCTGAGCAGTATATGTTGTATGTTCAGTGAGAAAAGCTACTGACAGTTTTACCTTTAAAAAAAAAAAACTTTTATATTTAACAAGTAAAAAACATCTCAAAGCAGCCAGTATTTTTAAAAATTTTCCCGAAAAAAATAAAATATAGCCCTGAAAAATATTTTTACCAAAATTTTTGATTCGAAAATTAAACCTTTTAAAAATCCAATAGAATAAAAATCCAAATATTAAAATGAAAGAGTATAAAACAAAGTTTGAAGATTTACTAACAAGATATCACCTCAAGAGAAGACCATAAAACAGAATAATCAATTAAAAAGATAATATCGGCCGTACTATAAAACTATACATTAACTTAAAACTCGCCTGACTGATCGTCCTGCATGGCATCGACAAGAAGGCAGAAGGTGTTGCAGCCGCTGATACAGTCATCACCATATCCGGAATAATATTTCCTGTTTGGTAAACATTCCCCTGTCCATTTACGATCTTATTGAAGTTCGCATTCTGTTGATTTTCAATATTTTCTGCAACTTTTTCTTCATTCGATGAAAGAATGGGAATATTTTCCATATCCAGCGAATTTTTCTTCAATATACGTTCCATCTCTACTTCTAGTTCATCTTCTGTATCCGGTTTTGCAATATCATCATCAGCATCTGTCATCTGAACTGGAATCGATGTATCATTAGCTGCAGACGTGAACTTATCCAGATCTATAGATTCTTGAGTGGATTCGATCCTAAATACTAAGATTATTTAACTCGGAATCATAATTGTTATTATATGTTAAATTCTTAGCCAAGGACTTTTTCTGGGTCACCATTTTTCGAAAACATTCAAAGATTTTACAGTTTTTCCAATTTCAAATCATTTTGAACGTTATGAAGTTTTGAAAATCGACAGAGTTAACATGAAAACATTAAATTTGACATGCTTGTAAAAAATTCCACTATAGTGAGATATGATGCATGCTTTGATCCTCAAATAATCAATCAAAAAAAGGACCGGTCATGGAAATATGAACTATATCTGAATTTTGACACAATTTCATAAAAAACTAACTCTTCGGTGTTTTCCTGATCATGCATTGGCCTTTTAACAAGAACTTCTGAGAAATGATTAATGTTATCCAGGATAAGTTCCTGAATGTTCTGTACCCTACGGCACATGAAATAAAGGACACGTAAGACATGCTGCAATGTCGCGAACCACTGATCAAAATTTAACTTTCGCATTTGAGTACTTAAATTACCAAGTGATGGATCGAACTCCGCTAACTCGTGGTCATTCATATCTCGCACTACATGTGCTTTTATTATCTATAACAGCAATGATTTTTATGACTAAATAAAAAAGTACTTATCCAATTTCCTCTTAAATTAAAGTCTTTGGAATTCGGTAATTGTTCAATTATTGAAATTAACAAACCTGCCGTAACGAATTTTTCAAAGCTACAACTATTTCTTGCTGTAATATATGAACAAAACGATATTCCTTCACTTGTAATAAACCAATTACAATCGGATTTAAATGCCCCTGAAAAAAAAAAAATAAATAAATAAATAAACTGGAGACTAAACTGACAATGATATGAAAATGGTCGAATTCTAGCATTTTCCTTTACTTCAAGTTCATTTACTAAGTTCAGTCTGCATCTTAACTTTTTTGAACAAAAATATTAGAGCTGTTGATCAACAGTCTTGACCTTCTATTCCCTCCCATATTTCCACATCTTGAATTCACATCTATTCCAATTTGTTATTAAAATCAGATTCAATACATATACTAAAAAAAAAAAGAAACAAACAAACCTCTTGATAAGCAGCATCATTTTCAGTTTCACATGGTCGTCCCATTTCTTTCTGTATCAAAGTTACAAATTCTTCATAAAGCATTTTTGCGATTACCTTACGCAGTTCTTGTAATTGTGAACCGAGATGCCTGGAAAAACACAAATCGATATTGCCAAATTTTCAATGAATTTCATTACTAAAATTTATAAATTTGGTAAACCGCTAATATTTCTAACCAATAATTAAACTGACTGAATTAATTTGAGAGCTGATATCATAAGCATCCCAAGATAAACTTCAACACCGGAAATATTTCATACACTGACAATCCAAACAATAAAAATTTAAGATGAATGTACAAATAAATAATAACTTCTCAAACGTTAACCTAAAACATGTAACGCCTCGTAATTCGTTGTTCAAAACATCTTGCGCTGTTTCGATACATTCTAAAGCTTTCGGATAGTCATTTTGATTTAACAGCATTTGAACAGTTAGTTGAGCATCTCGAAGACATGCCATATCCTGTAGAATGAGTTAAGTTTATTGATAAAAATAATGCTCAAGTTTTGAAAAATATATAAAATTCATGCAATTTTTCAAGTCTGTCCGAACAATATTGAAAGTCTGAAATTATATAAGTACTGCAAGCAGTCATCAAAATCAAAATGATCAGATAATTAGCTCCATTTTTTCCATGTATCTTGATATTAAAGTAAACACAATGCTTTTTTAAGATATTAGCTATTAGCCATGTAAAAGCCGTTCAAAAGAGATGTATGGTGTAGTCAAGTTTTCGGACAATTTTAATAACTGATTTAACGAAGAGGGTAAAAACTGTAGGAGCATTTTTGAATCGAAAAGATGAAACTGAAATAAAAAGGACAGAATACAGACAATTTACTGTCCCTTACTTTTAAAGTTTCATGGGGAAGGATTAATGCCTTAATATGCTTTGATAATATAATTGTCACTATATTATCACTATCAATTATGACTTATAAATATTCATTCATTTTGAAAAAAGATAATCAAGCAAAAACTAACTTGCAATTTCTGTAGTATTTTTTCTTTTTGTTGCCGCATCTTATACATACTTACTATATTTGTCATCCGATGATACAATTTCTCATCCACTTTTTTCAAATTTTGCCTGAAAAATTTTAATGCATTGTTCTAATTTAGCCCTATGAATTATTGTCGCCATGACAATGATCGTGTAATGAATAACTCCAGTAAAGTTGTATTCCATATGATATCGCAAGATACATAAGAAATTCTCAATGCTAAGATATTTAGCACAGAAATCATTAAAGTAAATGGAATCCTTTGAAAATTTGGATAAATCAATACCAGTGGATTCAAATTTCCATTGTCACTTTTTCATGAGGATAATTTCATAACTGAAAAGATAACCTTATTAGTGCAACCCTTTCCATAGCAGTAGTCAATTCACCACTTAGACTTCCACACGATATAACTGTCTTCCAAAATGCATTAGATTTCAGTGCTAATTGATTATTTAATCTCGCATCAACCAAATCGTGATAAAATTCAAGGCATTTTTGTAAAGTATCATATGGCCTAAAATAACGGCCATCTGCTGCTTCGTATGATTCATGCATCTAAAAACTATGAAATTTAGACAGCAAAGTTGCAATTTAAGAATATAGATTGTACTCTTAAAAATTGTTTGATGTCAAAATAACTCAAATTTTGTCATTACATTTATCGACAATGCAAAGAATTAGACTGGGATAAGTGAAAATTGAAACTAAAAAAACTTGTATTAGATGGTATTCTTGATTAAAATTGAAAATTATAAGCGGTAATGGCTAACTATTCAAATTGGATGAAATAATATCACTTGATTTCAATAAAATGTTGTTTTAATATTCATTAAAAAACAGTTTCATTCACTTGTAAAGATTTCGAATCTTCCGAGATATTTGACGTAGGTGATGTACCACTGCCGCAAGGCTGTCGTCCCGAAAATGCTGTATATGGTTTACCGCTGATATACAAACGATCAACTTCTCCGGAAATCGGTTCCAGAAAAATTGCCTCAAAAGTGGACGAATCGGCCAGTGAAAAATGTGGATCCAGAAGAATCTTCAAAAATACTGATAAAATGGTAACTATACTAGCAATCATTTTAATTATAATGGAATATTTTCTCCAACTTCACACTTTACAATCTGAAAATGATACCAAATATGGCAGAACATATAACAGAATGAGCTAATTCAATTTCATGAGATACAAAGACCACTGGTTAGTAAGTAGTAAAATCAGCACATCTGCCGATTTTAATCAAAAAACTATATTTCATCCTAAAATTTGAAAAAATAGAAGCAATACTAAAAATTCAAGAAAAAAAAAAATAGACAGAATTACAAACCATTGGTACATCATCAACATCGATACGTGTATCCTCCTCATGTCGTGCTAATGCTCGTCGAAGTTCATATTTCGCTCTTAAACACTGACGGTGTTTCTAAAAAATTAATGTTCAATACAGTTAAAATACAGAAATTCCAAAAAAGAATTTGCGTAAAAAAGTGATAATTATTAATATATATGATAACAATAATTAATACAATGATTATGACAAGAAATGCCATTCGACAACATTAACAACAAACCTTAGCAGTGGTTTTAAGATATTTCTGGAAATGATCTATTGATATTGTTGGTAAAGACAGTGCAGGTGATATCTGAGTTTTGGGCACAAACGAATCACTCCAGTGCCTGGTGAAAAAATTTTGTACTTCTGCTCGGGAACATTTTGGATCCAATAATACTGATGATAGGTTCTGAGTGAAACTGAAACATACAGGGCAACAATACTGTTTCATTCCTTAATTTTTTTTTTTTAAATTAAACAAATAATAATTAAATTTTGAACAAATTCTGCAGAGCCATAAAATATATTCTTCTGGAAATATCTCTTTCGTTAGTTAAGATATCAGATTATTAATAATGTACTCAAATGCTGGAAAATTAATTGCAAGTTTATTGGTCGGCATAACCATTTCTTTGTCGCTATTTTTCTTTATCTGATAATTTCCATGCAAATTATGGTTTTTTTATTTTTGGATCCGATAAGAAATATGAATATATTCTGCATAAAAAATTATTTTCATTACAACCAACTGTTTACATTGTTTACCTGCTCTACTAAAAGATTTTTGACTAAGATTTTAGAAATGAGTTGCAAAAAACTAGAAATTTACAGCTGGTAAGATGTTTTAGACAATTCTATTTTGTATTTATTTTTTAAATTTGAAACCAATTGAAAAAAATAAGTCCTGTATTTGAAAAGCTTTTCTTCCTGTAAGAAATATTAAGTTTCCATGTGGTGTTAGAACTGAAAATTTCCATGTAATGTTACGAATATTAAATTTCCATGTGATCTATTCCCAACGATAAATTATATTCTCGATATTCAACTATAAAAGCCCTCAACAATGAACGAAAAATAAAACCTCATAAATGCGCAGAGAAATAGTTCTTCAATTTAATACTTTAAGGCTGAAATTAAGATGACTCAGTGATCAGTTAAAACATGCAAAAATAATTCTTGTTCTGGAAAGAGAATGAAAAATGTGGTCAATATGAAAGAATAATTTCAAATATGAATAGATGTTTTGATTGGTAAATTATTTGCACAGTGATTTTCTTCTTCCATTATTACCACGTCTCTGCCATCCCGTTCTTCATATTACTTCAAATTTTGTTTTTCAAAAAAACTACAAAAAAAAGATTATTTGGGATGGTATAAACCAGCAGAGGAATACGGATTTCGGTAAATTATACTTGAAGTGATTTTTCTTCTTCATTTCAGTTCTTAAGGCTTCAATGGCAGAATTATTACTTCATGCAATTCAGAAATCTGAGAGATCGCTCTAACGAAAACAGTGTTCGCGACACACTTTTTCAATTTCACCATAATCTAATTGAAGTTAAATTTATCAAAAAAGAAAAAAAAAAAAACATGAAAAGAAATCGAAAAGTGCAAAAAATAAACAAATATCTTTCTTCTCATTTGGTTTACTTCTTGTTTTAGCACTGTTTTCGTGTATACAAACAATGTTTCCTATTTTTTTTTGAAAAAATCGGTATATTGCTCTTCTGTCAATAAAAAGAAAATTATTCAAGAATGAAACGATGAAAAATTCTAGTTTTTTAAAAATTTCATTTCAAGATGCATTTCCATATTTTTTAAAAATATTTCATATTTCATAAGTTATTGTAGTGAATAAGCAAAAATGAAAAAAAGATATTATGCTCATCATAATACTCATTTTAATTACTACTATTATTTTGCCAGCAAAGATATTTCAGGATTTTCGAATTTTACTGACATTCTCAATATGACTTTGGATGAAAGCCAGTTCCGAGACTACTAAGTGATCGAGGAATTAACTGAATACTTCCGATATTTCGGAAAAAAAAAAAAACAAAAAACAAAACAAAACGAAATTTCGAATTGATCTGTCCCTTACTTTAGTTTACAGTATATTGTGTTATTTGTTCCACTACACTGAGATTAGAAAATGGAAAATTATTCCTTATCCTTAATTATTGAAGGTGCCGCTACAGAATGATCTCTTTAACGTATTCATAATTTCGGCTATACCGGATATGAAAGAGAAAGATACAATGACTGTGATGCAGAGAAAGAATTAATAACAGAAAAAGCTGGATCATGAATTACATAAAATATCAGAAGAAAATAAAAAAACTCAAAATTTAAATACTTAGGTCATACAATATATAAAATATCTGAATCAATCAGATATGAATGAAATATTTACTGAATCACCATGTATGCCAAACATTATATTTTGCATGGCAAGACAATAAGCTTGGAGTCATTTTATTCTCAGTAATTCAGAAATGGTTGATGAATGGACTAGAAGAATACGGGTATGTTGAAAAGGGAAATAAGGATTTAGACAAAAGCTTAATAAATAAGGACTAAGCAAAGAAACCATTTTTAGAAAAAATTTTTCTTGTTAGTTGAATATAAACTTCTAAAAATTATGTCCTGTTTTAAAGGCTTCAACTCAGATTTTTAAAAACTTAAAAACAACTTATATTTGTAGCTAAACCGACTTTAAATTTTAGTTGATGATGTGTTCAATTAAGAAAAATAATTTCCATCGTATAAATTTGGTTAGTATTCAGATAGAACTTGAAAAATTGGGTTCTCGAGAAAGATTTCTGAATGAAGCCAGGGAATATCGGTTAGTTATTGAAGCCTATAGAATAACTGTAACATTCAATATTATGGGACAAGAAACAATCGCACAAGGACCCTTCGATCCATCAACTTTTTCCATACTCATCCAAAACTTCGTACTTTGATTTAATATTAAGTCACAAAACTTAAAGTAATAATCTAAAGCAATATTTTTGAAAAATCAAATAGTGCTTAGAAATATCCAGAATGTTTAATGTCAAGGAATCGTTCTCATTGGATGGAAATGAATTAGTTGAGATAAGACAAATAAATAGGATACAGCATTTACATGTTCTCAATATATATTTTCAATGAGATTTGTAATAATAAAAAATCAGTGTTTTTCAGGATTTGTGTAAATGTACGCCACCTAATTTGAGTTACCTTGTATGAAATACGAATAAATACAACGAATCCGTAATTTGTGATTATGAAAATGCAAAACCGAGTGAGTATTCTAGAAAATTCAGTAGAAATATAGTTTAAGGAAGATAAGAAATATAATATGAGGAAAAATATTCAAATATAAGATTCTCAGCAACCAATGTTAGAAACTTAAGTGCATTTAACATCTCACTGACATTTCACTCTGATAATCCACGAAAAATAATCCTACTTTAATGTTCTGAATTCCTTTTTGGTGTTAAATATTGGTGTTAAATGTATAATGCAATTTTTTGGAGTTAATCTCTAAATACGATAACATAAAAAAGATGATCTATGCAGCCAGTCATTATAATTGAGTCTTTTTCGGAAGCTTTCGTAATAAATCATGGAAAAATAGGCCAAAAAAAAGTATAATAGAGATTTTAATAATTGATTGGAGAGAAATTTCAGTGTTGAGGATATTATATATTCAGAACAACAATGCACCCGAAAATGTTGTCGTTCTTGTGATCAAATTATCTATGAAGTAAATCACGTAAAACATGGTAAAATGTTTTATAATGGTAAATTTTCACTCAATAAAACTCTGATAAAAAAAAATAAAACTAACAAAAAGAAAAAATTTTCTAGTAAAAAATGAAAACAAATTCTCTGCACTTAGTGAAGAAAAAAGTAAAATAGACAAAAATTTTTAAAAGTGATAAGAAATTCAGGAATCACATCCACTACTATAATTTACCTTCAGATCTTACGGTAATTAATTTCAGCTGGGGTTCGTTTAAATATTTTATTTTAAGTCAGTACCGAGTATGATCAATGTAAACATTTGTAGCAGCACTTGGCTCCATGGGAGCATGACTTAGATTTTCAATTCTTAGCCTAATACAGGTAATGCACCGAATATCTAATGATTTTTTTAAAATTCAGTCCAAAATATTGGATAAGTTTTTTTTTTTATATCATTTAGGGCAACAATTATCTCTATCTTTTCTTATCAAAAAGAAGTGTGCGTGGTTCAAAAATTGGAAATGGAGCGTTCCTTCAATCTTCTTCACTGAAGAAATCAATTTGTACTGTAAAAAAAAAAAAAAAGAAAAAAAAAAAGAATCCGCAAGTCTACAACTTCAATAAATGTGAAGTTACATTCATATTTAAGTTTCCATTACACTATTATGCTAATTCAGCAACCAAAAAGTATCTTTAGCAATAATTCGGTTCAACTTATCTGAACTGAAATGGATGAGAATAAATGTTTTTTCTTCTTAATTTTTTTTTTAATGTTTTTCGCTTATCTCGTCTTTTATTTACATGTTTTTATATTTGTTTACTAGCTTCTTAGCTATTTTACTATTCTCGATAAAAAAATATTTAGGTATGTTTTATAAGATATGGATATTCATTTTTAACAATAAATCCCAAAGTAAAAGCATTCTTTTCTTACAACTGTTCCCTGGATCTCTTTAAGTTCCTTTGTATGATTATTATGGCTTACCTTTGAATGGTGAACGTTGAATTCGAGGAAGAATGCTCTTTTTTTCCCTCCGCATTATCCACGGTTGACTGTTTATCAAGAACTAAAAATGAAAAATATGTCGAAAATTTTAAATGTTAAATTATACAAAGTTCATTTTTTTAATACCTGTTCCTCAGATGAACCCTATTTTTAATCAAGTCAAAAAAAAGATCTTGTCAATACTTGGAAATGCCATCGTCTCACCACTAAAAATGTCTAAATTGAATAATCGATATTAATTATATCATTCTTTGACCAAAAAATAAAATATACCATTAATGTTAAAGTTTACGTAATTTAAATGTCACAGTCAATTTCTAAAAGAAATTTTGACGCCTCAAAGAATTGCTGATCCTGATTAATGTAAATATTTATAAAGAAATCGTTCACCAAAATTGGCATGACATTTTCGAATATGCGTTTCATAATCATGATCAGAAACACCTTCCAAGGGTAATGTCTGACAAACTCCATTTGGTCCATAACTGAAACATCTCGGTTACTTCACGGTTCAGCCATTCTATGTAAAAATAAATAGGATATCTAGAGAATTTCAATCAATTCAGTAATGAAAGATTAAATGAAACAATTCAACAGCTTTGATTTCGAGTTTCCTCCGGATGATTATATATTGTTATATCCGGCATACACAGTCATAATAATATCCCGAAATCTGCAGCACTGAATGATTGGATATTTACGACGATCTTTATTGTTCTCGGAAAGGATAAAAATGAGAACACGTACCGACAAATAAACGATCCACCTTCCTTAGTACAATGCATAACTCGTAGATGTTGAGCAAATTCGAAACGACTAGAAAATTTTCTCACGTTTCGAGTGCATAAATCACAATAACGTGGATATTCCACATTACGCCGATAGTCGTCAGCTCCATGATTTCCACATGTGACTAGAGTAGATGATATCGGAAGCATTCTGTATGTCAATTCCGTATCGGCGTAATTTTTTCCGTCGTTTAATTCTCATTAAACTCCTGTAATATTGATGAAATCATCTAGTAGAATATTGCATTACATTTTGACGAAATATTCTATTACACACATACGAATGTCACTATAAACATTTTACTACATTGTACTTTTTCTTTCCTAATCTATAGAAACTTATCACCAAATAATTTTCGAAATGAAATTTTATTACCATTCATTTTTATCAGTTTTGATCCCTAATCCACTTCTTCTTCGCTTAAGTATTCTTATTGATTTTACATAGTAGCGTGTCTTGAGAGATCTCCACGAAATTTATTGATATATGAAATTGCATTTAACAATAGATATCACTAGTGAATTTTAAAATAGAACTGCTTAACGGATGGCAAAGACTTACCAGAAATATTTAAGGAAAAAGGTGAAATATCCCAAAATTTCTATCCCATCAAAAGTAAAAATAAATAAGTGCAAACTGCCCAAACTGGTAATGATATAGGATGGGCAACGAGTACCGAAACAGTAGTGATAGAAAACGACGAAACGAACACAATAGATGACGTAGTCATTAATTAGCAAAAGCAATTGGTGAAGAGAAAAAGTACAATTGTTGAATTGTACTTATAATTGTGGGATTAATTAAACCAGTTGTAGTGTAGACTGGTATTTCCTACTTCCTTCGATGATCGACAATAATTTTTTATGTACTTTTGTGGTAAAAATTTATTATTTAGTATGAAAAAATGAAGATTTAAGAGTAATTATTCTAGGATTTTTAACTTTCTTCTTAAATATTTCCGATAAATCTTTGTCATTAGTTTTACTAAAATCTGTTAACTACCAATTGACTGACCATCGAAAAGTGTTAACAAATTAATAAGAAAAACTTGAAATCGTCTTTTCCCTCAATCGAACAATATGATGGAAACCATTCAAATCGGATTAAATAGGCCGGAGTATTGACAGAACAATTACTTTATATTATATCTCTTACTCTATCGAACTGAATTGTTTTTTGGAATCTATGGTAGTTAGTTTGAAAAATATTACAAATTTGTATTATACACACTATTCGACATTTCGATTTTGCGACAAATAGTACGGATATGCTAAAGATAAAGTGCTACGGTATAAATTTTATTCAATAGTAAGACAAATTCCGTGCCATCTGGACTCACGGCTGAGAACTGTGCAGAGACTGATTGTGCTGATCTATATAAAGGTTTCAAATCTCTACCATTACCACAAACAATACTGTCAAATATTGTTCGGATTTAATACGCATTCATCTTAATTCGAAGATCACATCAGTTCGCAAATTTCAAATTACTTCAAGAACACAATGACAAGTTAAGTTATTGTTACACTTGAATATATAAGTTTGATTATCTTATACTGACAATTTTTATTTCAGTATCTGAATAGGAATTATAACTGTTAAGAATTCATGTGAATCCATCTTGTGAGGGACTGACTGTAAAAGGTGAAGAGAAACTAAGTGAATCATCGAGATATGGATAAGTGAATTATGATTACGACTGGTTTGGATATTAGCCCAAAGGCCTTTGTTTAATCATCTTTCGATCTACTAATAAAGCTTATGCGCATTATTTGAAATGTTGTAAATTATGTCTATTATCTGGAATATTTTATTATTTTTAGGACTAAAGCATGTATGAATTGTTTAAAATATAAATCATATTAATTGTCCGGAATGTTGTAAGGATTAAAGCTTATGTGCATTGTTTAAAATACTTTAAGCAGTGTCTATATCTTATCCATTGTCCTGATAACCAATCTTTTATATGACTAATATGCTGTAAGCCTCGTCCCATAACCAAAACCAAGGATTATCCATATAAAAAGGAGTTTTTCGAATCAAGGATTAGTGTCTTCAATATCAATACCAGCGGCAGCTTAATTCCAATTCAATTTCGAAGACGGTTTCGATGAACTAAGCTATAATTTAATCGATCAATAGCAGTGTGGAATGGAAAAAAAAAGGCAGTCACGAAAAGAAAATACGACAATACAGTGAGCATTTAAACGATTGTTAGTATCTTTTATCATTTACCATGTATTGTTCATTTATTCTTTACCATTATATATGCTCGAATTGTGTATAATATCGTATAAACTCAAAAAAGCCTATTGCTGACCTAGCCAAGTTACAGTAATAAGAAAAAGCAATCTCAAATCCAACCAGACTACAAACTAAATTACAAACTATCAGCGTTTTTTTCCAACACACTGTTCATGCCTTCATCGAATAATATGACGTAATTTGCCGTGTTTGCCAGAAAACATTTCTGCTGTTTATTTCCAGAAAAAATGTACATGGATATAAGCACCAGATGAATTTGCTTTATCATTTAAATGCATCATGATGGGAATATTTTTCGAAAGAATGAACTGGGACAATAAGTTTTTAAATTTGATGATAATTCAAAATTTTTAAATTTGAATTTGATGCGACAGCAGTGAAAATTCAGCTTATATACTTTTTGTTTCGTCATAAATACGAATCTAGTTGTATATCACTCACATCAATCAACGTTTATTCTTGGTGCGCACAGTTTTTTTAATTTTTATTTGCGAGTTTGGTTTGTTTGCCGCCAAGTAGCAATGATAATGGAATTTACGTTATTTTTTGAAAATTAGGAAAAGTTTTCATCGAGATTTTTATGAAAAACGCTTTCGTCTAGGATGTGAGTATCATTCCATACTTCAATTTGCTGCGATGCTCGCAAAAATGGAAAATTTTTTTTATATACACGGCTAAAAATGTGAATTTATCAGAATTCCTATACTTTTTATAGGGAAGAACTTATTTTTTTGGTCCATCTAGTCTATGTAAATAAAAATGTCCGCTCACTTACTTTTACCTGTCATAGGAAAGAAAAGTAAAAAAAGTAAGTATATCTATATAGAAGCATGCACCTATTCGAATACAATGCTGAGTCAAAGTTTCAAAGCGATCGGTAAGAACTTTTGGGTATTTAAGATCTTGAACAACGAACATTTACATTTTTATTTTTCTATGAAATTGTAAAATGGTTTTTTTTTCCGTTGCGTGGCGACGCGTGGTCGGATTCAGATAGTCTATATAAATAAACATGCTACAATTTGTTAATTTGTTCAAAATCTTAAATTTCCGAAAGTTTTCAACGATTGCTTTCAATTTCTGACACAACGTCGCATCCGAATACGCGCATGCTTTTATGTACTTTTTGTATACACATATTGCTGTGGTTCAGTCTGGTTTATGTTGGGAAAAAATCTGATAGTTTGTAATTTGATTTGCAGATTTGTTAGATTGGAGATTTCTTCTTGCTATTGTTCAGCAATAGGTGTGAGTGAGATATTTTGTGTCTTGTTTGACGAAGACGAATTGTGAAAAAATTTCATTCATCGATGAGCGATTCTTCGTAACAAACAATTATCAGAGAACTGAGTTATTCTTTCTTTTGTCGCTGGAAAAGAAGAATACTATTCAACTAAATTATCGGATTGTTGCTCTGCTGTGTCGCTTTGAACTGCTGAATAGAGTTGCGTAAATTTTTGTCGTTTATCTGTGAATTGGAGTGTTTTGGCGGTAAATATGTTTATTGTCCCTTTGAAACTATTTCGCGCCGCTTGACCTTTAGTACTTCTTTTTTACAAAATCCTTGCGCGCTATTTGATATCTTTCAGCTGGCCCACATCTAATATGTTTAATTTCACAATGCTTATAGGTATATAATATTTTTTTGTTGCTTCATTGTCTGTGTAAATATAGAGATTGTTTAGTTTGCCAACTCTAGAACACGCAACATATAATTTTCTATGTGAGAAGCAATCCGTTTCTAGATCTAAATCGCGCAATCCCAAAGATTGGCCCGAGCTTTGTAAATGATGATTGCAAACGCTAATCGAATTGAGATTTGCAATAGTGCAAATCCGCTGGAATCATGGAAATGCGAGGAATGAGAACATCTTCACTTTTGAAAGGTCCTATCGAGACTATTGCTTCTATGGCATTGCTAATTAATTTTCTGTTATTCCGCGTGAGGTTGCAAAACTTTGGCTGGATGATATTTCGACATGATAATTGGTAGACTGATTTTCAATTGCAGTATGTGTGGTGGCATCCCTGGCAGATCGAGCGAACTCAAAAATTCTGTTGGATAATTAAACGCTTCATCTGCTTCCACAACGATTTATATTTGACTGCCTCGCAAGAATAGTTCGTCACTCAGCCAATCATGATTCTGATAATTGTATTGAATATCGGGAAATACTTTTTCAGCCAACTCTTTTTTTGACATTACTAAATTGCAGAAGTTATAAGGCGATGAAATTCGTCCTGAAGTCAAATCAACCGGCACATTCCTGTTCCTAATTTTCAGTAGTTGATATGAGAATATCCCAGCTGATCGATTGTTTTGTAGCTGAATACACATATTTGGTTGATTTCAACATCTTTATGTGTCGCCACAAATAGAGTATTTCAGGCAGGCATTTATTTCGTCTGCTGGTGTCGATTGAGGAATTTCAGCTAATATTTGCCCAAAATCTCCTGCAAACAAAATTAGTGAGTTCCCAAATGGTCTGATGCTTCCACAAAAGTTTTACAATGATCGATCAAGAGCCTCGAGCGATTTTTTGGGCGCCATTATGCATTGATTCCAAAAAATAAGTTCACATTTCTGCAATATTTTTTCCATGCCGGATGCTTTGGGAATGCTGCATTAATTCCAATGAATTTTACCTTCAATGGCAATTTCAAAACGGAATGAGCAGTTGTTCCACTTCATAGCACTGTTGCAGCTATGCAAGAGCTAAGGCTATGCCATTTTGAGATCGAATTGCTATTAGAATCAATCTGATTACGGACACTTTACGAGCTGCTCCTGGCGCATCTAAGATGAAGATTTCTCCAACTCCGTTATTGATAGTTCGCATTATTTGATCGCAAATGTCTTTCTGCTCATTCATTACCTTAGGAATATTTGACTGCACATATGACAGACGATTATCCGTGTTATAATTTTGTTCACGACGCAATTCTACATCGAATGAAGCAGCAGCAGCAGCAGCAGATCGATTCACTCTTAGCTGTACTCGCAACCATGCATTTTCAAGTCAGGCTACACGTCACTCGCTAATGCCCATTATTTCTCAGTTTGACTTGCAATTAGTCGTCAATTACCTTTGCTGTGTGAGTACGATGACCTAACTTTGATCTTCTGCGAAGCATTATTTAGATGAACTAAGCAAGTCGGTTGCTGTGGGAAAAATCCGAAAGATATAATTAATATAAACAAGAAATGTTAAAACTCAAGAAGCGAGAAAACACATTAAGATTCTGAAAGGATTTTCTCGGCAAAAAGATGGATAAGAATAAACATGTTCACTGCCATGTTTATAGGCTAACAAGGATAAACATGTTTACCGCCGAAATAATAAATAGAAGAATAACGTGCTTCCCGCCGAAACAATAAATACGTTTACTACCAAAATGCTTCGATCAATAGGTAAACAAAACGAAGTTGACCAATCATGAGGCGAAAAATTGAAGATCAGAAAGAAGGAGGAGTCCCGAAAGGATATATAAGGTTCGGATTTTTTAGAAGAGTCAAGTTCTCTAAAACAGTTTTCTAAATCATCTTTTACTGTAACCAGGACGATGCAGCGACAATTTCTATAACAAATCGACAATCGAGATCGATTATTCTTCGCTACTAACAGCAAAGGAATAATAATCCTGTCATCATTTATCTTGGATATTTTTTGATATCTTTCATTTTTCAATAAAACCCTATTTCCTAAGTTTTTTATAAAACTTTTTTAAAATAATTATGTGATTTTCATTCTTTTTACTAAAGGATTCGTTTCTATTGCATCAATTCAAAATTAATTTTTCTGACAATTGAATCCGAATTGTCTTCGAATTTGAAAGCAGATCGATAGCACCTAAACTCTCCTCAAAATTATTTGAGAACATCCGAGCAAATTGATCACTGAATTATTCTTTAATTTATCTTTTTTAAAGAAGAATAGAATCTCTTGACTATCGATTTGCTGTGTTGATCTGTGTCGTGATAAAGCTGTTGCTGTGTCGGTGAATTTCTGTTGCCGTTGAACTGTAGGACTAAACTGACTCAAGCTCCGAAGTCCTTTTAATTCTTTCGGGACTCATTTTCCTCTAACATGTAGCCTTAAAATCAGTAGACTTCGCTTTGTTTATCTAAGAATCGGAGTGTTTTCGCCAAATAAGTTTATCCTTACAGACAGGTAAAAAAAAAGTAGGTATATTTACACAGAAACACGCGCCTATTCGAATGCAACGTTATAAATAAAATATAAATGTTCGTTAGTTCAAAATCTTAAATCTTCGAAAGTTCTTAAGCATGCGCCTTATCTACATAAAGATATGTCTCTATGCAAATGCAATGTTGCGTCAAAATTCAAAGCAATCAGTGAAGAACTTGCAATGTTATGTGAAGAGAGCTATAAGGAACATTTGAATTTTTATTTATACAGATATCCACATATATCATAAATGGAGTGTCATTCCATTTCATGTAGTTTATCTGCGCATTTTTCTTTCAACACACAATTTACTTGATTACGTTATAACAAAAAAATGCTGTATTGCCTCTTATCTTAAGATTGAATGGAAATAATTTAGGATAGGATTTTTGCACTGCTCTTTTGGCTAATTTGGATTAATAATATATGGACCATCAAAATAGAAGTAGATAAGAGATCTCGTTGATAAAAAATATGAGCATATAGGCGCATTATCAAATCATAACCAATTGTTAGTGTACCTCTGACGGAAAAATTCGAAAGATGAAATTATTGTAAACAAGGAGTGTTAAAGATCAAGAAGCGCGTAGTTTTAAAAGGACCAAAAAATCGATAAAAATGTTTGTCGCCAAAAAATTGAAAGAGCAGCCCGAAAGGGTTCGAAAAGTTCAGATTCTGGAGCAACAGTTAGAGTTCGAAGCGACACAGCGAACCAATCTAGGAGCAGTATTCTTCTCTACGAACAACAAAGAAGGATTCGTCTCTGTAACACATCAACTCAAACTCAACTTTTCCGACAACCTTATCATTTTGCCTAGATAGATTAAGATGAAAATGATATTCTGTTGGAGTTTTATGTACATGTAAGGGTAAAACTGGATGCGTTTTAGTAATAAAGGAAAATACAATGTTTCTATTTCTCAGCATCGTTTCTACTTATTTTTTGATCTTACGCTTTTAGGTTGTACACTTCAAAGATGACAACAGTGTTTTCTCATCCACAACCTGACGATACGATAATGGACCATCAGTTGTCGGAAGTGCCATCACTACCACCACATACTGTGCCAATTTTATCTACACCATCGCCTGCAATACCTCTACCTCAAGGAACTGTATATTTTCAACCGCCATATGTCTTTCCTGACGGTTTACCGCAACAGGAATTTTGTGAACAGCCAAATGTTCCATCGTTGCTCGAAAATATCCCAAAAGAGGATTTGACGAAT